>JAJKFJ010024136.1:0-18960 GCA_027382625.1 Tetmemena sp. SeJ-2015 | reverse complement strand
TTTACCTCTTGAAGAGATTCATAACTTATAATCCAAATAAGCAGGTGAGATGACTACGATAAATGCAGAAAAGCCAGTCAGAGAATTGAGATTTCAAATACCATTGATAAAAATTGATAGAACTGAAGTTCGACAGGAGCAAGAGAATTTCAATACTTTTTTTTAAAAAATTATTTATTAAATCTTAGAATAAAATAGAATTAAACTTTTTGCTTTAGATTTGAGGGGACTCATTCTTATTTAATTTAATGGACAATTTTAGAAAATTCTGGGAAGATTAAGTTTTATATGATTTTGTTGTAATAAAATGGCTATCTATCATATAAAATTCTAACTAAACTTAGTAATTTAGTTTATAAGATGAACATAGCTAAAACGGCAATTATTACAATTTTATTATTTACTTAGAGCGAATTAATCATAAATGTGGCAGCTACTGCATTTGGAAAAGATGGCATATTTATATTTTCCTTAATATAATTTTATTGCAAAAAGATTTTCACAATCAATAACTCAAGAGAAACCAATTTGCCTTTAAGTAAAATAATGGCAGATCTCAAAAGTCAAGCCAGAGAATAGCCAAAGCAAGTTATATGCTTATTTTGTTAATGGCAGATTCAGATTCAGAGAAAAAAATCTCACTGAGAATGAGGTAAAGGTAATCAATGAATACAGGACTTAATAGAGAGAAATATTTATAATTTTTATACTGATTATTTAATATTAAGCTATAAAAATTGAAGTATTTTGTAATTATTTTTCTCTCTCTAAATAGACAAGTCAGTATTTCGTTTCCTGACTTATTTATCAAGTAATATTTTAAGTATTGAAAATTTTAAAGCTTTAAATTATTTAGAAATGTTGTTGATTGAAGAAGAAAAAGGGCAGGTGCTAAAATAAAGTTCTCCAGATTTAGAGAATAAACAGCATAAGCAAGTCTATATTCATTCTCATTAAAACGAGATGGAAGTAGATCGATAAAATAAGCTTGTTAAAAAATAACTCTTTCTATCTTATATTGTTGAGATAGGGGATAGAAATTTGAGTACATAATTTTACAGAACAGAAGATATTCTTAATCTATATATTTTTATAAATTTTTTTTTGGAAATAATTAATAAATCCAGCTCTCCCTTAATCATAGCCAATGATACTAAAAAGAAAAGAATAATCGTCTAGATTCGAGATAACTACTCTTAATTTGAATAAGATTGAAAGGAATTTTGGACTTTAAGGAGGGGTGCGCCACAATCAGTACGACATAAATTCTGCTAATTTTGGACCTGATAGCAATAGATTCAATTCTTAGCATATGCATTAAGTTAATTAAATAATCCCAGCTGGCAATAAGATAGAAAAATCTTAAACAAGAGAACCAGGAACTGGACAATTACTAATTTGATTTTAATCTATCATTTTAGGTCATTTCTGTTTACTCTTTTTCTGAACAGTTATTTGCATGATATGACGTTTTTCCTTTTTATAATAAATTGGTCAATAAAATTTTAGTTCTTTTTCTCTAAAAGCTAATCTGACATAATTATACTTCTATAGGCTCTGTATCGGAACGTAAGATATAAATTCTTATCTTATTATGCTAATTGTTAGCAAATAAACTCTCAAAGGTCTCATCAGAATCAATAATTAAATATGAGAAACGTTTTCTCTCCGCTAATAAATAGTCCCTTTTTAAAAGATCAACTGCATAAGTAATCTGGTACAAATAACATCGAAGCTACTTTATTACATTCTATAAAATATTTTAGCTTTCTTGGATTAGAATCCTATGAGTAATCCATCTTAAAATTTCTTTGACAGTCCAGTTTCACCTCAGAGAATGACGCAAATGGGTGCAGCTTTAGCTGAATCTATGTCCAAAAGTCAAATAGCTAGATTACAAGCTTTTGGGAACTATTTAGGTGAGGCATCAGATTATGATGATTCTGAATAACACTTTGAAGAGAGGAATTTAATTTCTATGTTGTTTTTTTTTTTAATGGAAAATAGTGATAAAAGAGCAAGAAAACTAAGAGAGATAAGATGTGGGAGTGAAAGAAGCTGCATTCATGAGACCAGGATTCAATACCAATATCATCAGTTCCGGGGAAGGTCAATCTAGAATGGATGATCAAACTGTATAGATTCAAGATATCAATCTCAATGGAGAAAGGAGAAATAATATAGCAATATTATTGCTAAATTAAAATATCCAGGGAGAGATATAAAATTTAATATAACACAATTAAATTATTCTTTAATTTAGCCATAATATTATTTGCTGATTTTTTAAACACTGTGATCCACAATTTAGAGATATAAGAGCAAACAGAATAATACTTTGCCTCGAGACAGAACATGGTTCTCGAAGAGAGAAAATATTCCACTGACTAGAATGATCTATACGTTCAGTTAAGTTAAAGGCTCCAAACCTAAATAGCTTAAGATTAAAACTTCTCAAACCATAGTGTCTATTTGAATTTCTTATTTGAATGTGAATACGATTCGAACTCGGAAGATTAAGATGCTTAGCCACCTGAGCTCTTCATTAAGTAGCACATATCAGAAAAGTTACTTACAAAAGCATAGACTCTTGAAGTTTAAGATCAAGATAATGAAGCAGATGCTTCGAGTGCAGGCGACATTCCTATCTAGCAAGATTAAAAGAGCGAAGAAAAGTCAAGGGAATTCGAGGAAGTAGAAATCGAAGACACTGATTAATTCAGAGAAAATGATGGAATGGTCTAGATTGAAGAAGTTGAGGGAGATTATATAGTCTCTAATGAAGTAGAAGAGCAAAAGGTCTACTTAAATATACCCCAGAATCTTTTAGGTGAGGACGAGTTAGATGGGTATGAGAATTCAAGTGAGCTTAGAAGCGACAAGAGTTAGGCAGATTTAAATAGTTCGAGTGAATATCAGTCCTCCATTAATGGCAATAAGATCAACATGAACATTTAGGATCACCAACAGCAGAACTATTAGCAATAATCTTAAAACCTTAGAAGCAAAGGCAATAGATTCATATGCAAAGGTGGAGCTCCTAAGAATCTCCAGAAAGGTCAAGAATTTAATTTTTACAAACTTGTTTACCACACTGACCACTATGTATAAAAGTTTATGAAATTTACTTTATATAGAACGATGCCAACAAAAGTTAGCATCATCAAACCTGCAGGCGATTCAAGCTGAATATACAGAGAAATAAGGAATCTGTCTTGAATTTGAATACTCTCGCTTAAAGAGATTAATATACTTTTATTTTAGCAGAGATAATGGTAATATTGAAGTAAAAATATTAAGTAACATTATTTAGGATCAGAATAGTCAGCGGATTACAATAAATTTAAGTTTCATCATTTTGAGAGTTCTTCCAATGCTGGTTAAAGCCATCTTGAGCAAGCAGATTTAGTTTCCATTGAAGAGAGATTTGAAAATCAATTAAAGGATGGAGAAGCTATCGAGTGTTAGCGCAGAATAAACTTCGAAATCTAATAGCATCTTGGGGATTTAATTAATTAGAATGTACCAGGTCTTAGTTCTGGCTTGGGTCTTAGATCCCTTTATTTTCCTGCTTTTTAAAATGGTTTAATAGATTAGACAGTGGAAATGTGGATGATGAAAGTTTGAGGCAGCACTAATTTCAAGAAGAAATAAAAATTCCTATTCACGATTCTTATGAGGAGTCTGAAAAGAATTGGAGCGGAAATGCCAATACTTAGAAAGTCCTCACTTATGATAAGCAGTAGAAATAAACATTACTCTTTATTTTTTAAGACTTGCATGACAGACTTATAAGACTCACACATTCAAGTCCTGCAATCTCCTGAAAATAGCTAGAATACGAAAGAAGTGCTTTCTTCGAGTGTATCAAGAGATAGTGACACAATTTATTAAGGATAAAGGAGAAAGAGAGTAGATTCACTTCAACAGCCTATTGATTTTATTTTTTAATAATTTAATTGCTCTTAAATATAGATTTCGAGGAGGAAAAGATGTATGATACTCAAGATTTATTATAATCGTAAATAAATTAAAACTTTCTTCAAAATCACTTAAATAAAGCTATGTATTTGTATTTAATAAAAAAATGAATTGATTTTATAAAGATCAATTTTCGAAAAATAAGAAAGGCTATGGAAAGCGAAACAAAAAGAGGAAGGGAGAAGGAATGTCCTAAATGATGAAGGCTCAAAGAATAGTTCAAATATCAAGAGGAAGAGGAAAATAGTTATAGAATGAAGAGAAAGAGTAAACTAATGAGCCTGCTGAGAATCAAAATTTGCAAAAACTGAGGCCAGTAAAGTAATCATCCTAGATGAAAGTTTAAAATAAGAAAGAAGTACAATACAAACGCAGGGACTCTGAAATTAAGCGGGAAAATGATTAAAAGAAGAAAGGTCGGTTCTTAGTCAAAAATTAAGAGGATAACTTTAGGATAATTTTAAATTTGTATTTTATGAACTAGACAAATCAAGAGGAGTCTAATTTTTAAGGCTCCGGTGATAAAGGCAAGAATTTTTGGCATAGAGGCAAAACTATGATTCAGTATTAACTCTCTTTCAATAAATAATTTATTGGAATACAGAAATAAGTTAGAGGGAATTCTAGAAGATGGAATGGACGACAGAAGCAATTAAGATAGTTTCAAACAAGGAGCTCCAATGATTCCTCTAACTAAGGACAAATGTAAGTTGTTATATTCCTAACTACTATTTAGACCTTGGATACAAATTAAAATCATTTGGATCTTTCAGATCCTCTGACTAGGATCTTTCCCTTTCTTATTCAATTATAATATATTAATTAAATTTGCTTTATAATAATTTGTTATGGTTATAAAAGCTGAGTTAAAATGCTCTAAACTTGCAAATTGAGTCACCTTAATAAAGATAAAATCTAGGTGTTATAGGAAATGACGATGATTTCTTCAGTTTTGTGCCAAATAAAGCTGACTTTCTTATTTTTAATTGATCAGAGGGTTTTAAGTCAAGCACAAAAGAAGAAGCAAGGTAAGAAATAAAGTGCAAAAAGAAAATCAAAAGCTTAAAAATAAGCTGAAGATGATAAAATACAGCTTGAAACACCTTTTGAGTCTCCGAAATTCTACTAAGTTAATGAGCACTAGAAAGTTAATCATGCTTAAAAGTATTGATAATTTAAATTGCAATCATGAAGAAGTTGAGAAGTCTTAGAAAGCGTAAGATTAAAATTTCAACCAAAATGCGGCACAAAAGCAGACTAAAAGAGCTAGAAAGCAAAAAGAGAAGTAGAAAGTTTAATATATCAAGAAGTATGTCGTAAAAGGAACGAATGAGCCTTTAAACTCATAAACTTAAAATGAATAGACTAATTTAGAGATTAATAGCGTTGTGATTTAGAATAAGCATTCTTTCACAAGAGAAATTAATGAAGGCAAATAAGCTTTTGAGCAACAAGAGTGATTGAATTTGAAAGGGTCTATTTCAATTAAATTATTTCAAATCCATAAATATAATCTCACTTATACATTTAGATTCGTTTAGTTGAACTGTGAAATTAGAGGAAGAGCAGCGTAAAACATAATGCTCTCAGGAGGCACTTTCATGATTCCAGGATTCAAATTAAGATTGATGCAAGAGATTCATCATCTTATAGATACATGCAAACAGTTCGAGGAATTGAAAGAGATTAAGGGTCTCTTTTAGATTTTAAAAATAACCATAAAGATTTTAGGATTTATAGATCCCTGATGTTTGCTTTCCCTCGAATTGCTTGGTTTGGGTGGGTGCATCTTTACTTTCCTCCTTAAATAATGAGATTGATCGATTCCTGCTTACCTCAGAGGAATACTTTGAAAAGAAGGAGTACATACCTGATAGGTATGGAGAAGCTTTTCTCTTTGGAACTCGCTATGAGAACTATTTCAATATGGATTTGCATTAATTTGGTGATAATTATGTTAAATGGAGTTTGAAGAAAACACCAAGGTACAAAAGTTAATTCTCTACAGTAGCACTACTCCATATTCCAACAAGTCCCTTGCAACGAGAAGAGAGCCTATCCAAGATATGATGAAAAGAAGCTTACAGAAGATGGAAATGATGATGTGACATATAATTTAACTTTTAGTATAATCACTTTAAAAACCTACTTATTTTTAAATATACTTATAATTGTCTTAACAATAATTCTATAAATCTTTCAATACAGGCCCTTCTAAACTATGAACATATGCTTGTGGCCAACTAAAGTTTGCTTTTAAAATGAATTTTAAACTTACACAATCTCGAGTCGATTACTCTTTCCGCTTTACTTCCAAAAAATGAAACACCGTTCTTGTGTACGTTAAATGAAGATATTTGCTGATTGAAATGAAAAGGACTTGTCTTAATCTCTTACTGCTACTTAATAAATTTATACACTATTATACTTAGGAACTATTGGGCAGACTCTTTTCTCTTTAGGCATTGTTTTATCATCATACTGATATTCTTGAAAATCACAATCCTTCTTTGGAGAATAGGCTCCTGGGCCTGGGCTGTGGCGTCCATATATTTCTACATCATGATGCTTAAAGTATTGCTTTCTAACTTTTTCAAAGCTTAGCCCAAAACTTCCATCTGCTGTTCCTTGTCCTTGTCTTTCCATAACAGAGGTTGAGTAAATTGAGCGAGCATGATCAATCAATATTTAAGAAGATAATTTAAAAAATATCATCTGAGGTATTTTTAAATGCTGTATTATCCATGAGAGAGTCCGCGAGATGTAGACTTTCCCAAAGCTACACTTTTATTAGTCTCAAGCGGATTTTCGTACCCTTAACTCATTTGTCTTCTGTGAGATGCAACCGAAGAAACCTTATCTGTGTTTATAGATTTAAACGTTCCACCCAAATTATAAGTTCCTGGCCCAGGCACGTAATCACTGCTTATTAATCGAGTTTTCTTCTACTTTTTGTGCGAGCTACTTATTGTTTCTTTCTGGGTACTAAGAATAGAAATTTTCATGAATGACATGTTGCTGGTCACCTAGTCACTTTGCTTTCCATCATTTGTTGTAAGTCTATCTTGACTTGAACCGTCCTAGTTATTTTAGAGAGTAAACTCTTAAGTCTGAATTTTTGGTTGTTTATTTATTAGGCTTGTGTAGGCTTACTATCCAGCTTTCACTTTAATCTAAACTTAAACAAAATTTCGATGGTGAGATTTTATGGCCAGGAGATTTGGAAATTTTATCATTGTTTGGGCGAAAAGTTTCGTAAAATTGCTTCTTAGACTCTATGTTTTCTTGAGTATCTTCTGTTATTTATCTGACACGGGAATCTAAGTATTCTAAGTGCTCTAGATCTCCGCCAGGACCCGTTGATGGCTCAGCCTTTATCTTCGACTCCTTTATTCTTTCGTCATTAATGGGCCATAATTAAAATTTTAGAAAATATACCTATAATTATAAGCCCTATATAAAATTTATCTTCATATGAACTTACTAGTAGTAGTGTTTTTCAAAATCTATGTGTATTTTTAAGATGCATTTAGGTAACTGCTGCTGTTCATTTGACTTTGGCTTCTTTGTGCCAGACGCTTGCTATTGAGCTAGCGAGAAGTTTTAGTCTTAGTTTTAGTAATTATCTTTCCCAGATCCAAATGAAACTGATTCTTTTGCAGGTCAGTAGCAGCTGTCTCTTAATTGCGATCGTTTTATTTAAATAAAAATTAAGATAATATATAAAATCTATACTCTCTGCTAGGTACCCCTATAATTCATTGCCCTTTCTTCCAGATTTTTAGAGTTAGGTTAGCAAATAATATAGAAGGTGGAAAGAGTAGATTGATTTAAAGTGGAGTGTTTTTATAAGTTCAAGTTCGAGTTTTTATTCGAATTAAGATGGTCGAACATTATTTAGCTATTAGCAGGTGCGTTATGCTTTCCAATTATAATTTTACATAATATGGGCTTCTAGAAAATTTAATATAATATGTAAATGGTGTTAAAGTTGATACTTGATGTGGTTCCTAGGGGTTGTATTTAGGCTGATTTTTGAATAGATGCATATTTTGCTTTGTTCAAGATTAAAGGCAGATGAACTTGCTAACTCAAAATATGCTTTTGCCTCAAATCATCTCCATTATACATAGCCTACGCATTTAATGGGGCTATATTCCCATTTATTTTAGAGTACTCTGGAATACTACTAGTGTTAGAAATTGAAATCCCTAGAGAAGACTCCTACTATAATATATTTCTTATCTGGTATGAGCATTAATATAAATTATAGGATTCACTCTGCTGCCCTTGGGAAAAAGACTGATTGACAAATTTATTGACTGGATGTTTCATAATGTTTGCAGAATAAACTAGAGCTTCCCCGCTTAAAAATAAATATCTTTTCTTGGCTCTTCGATTGATTTAATCCCTATTCTACTTGATTGAGAAGTCCTTCATCAGTTACTCTATTTAGCGGTGCCTTGACATGGATTTTGTACTTGTATTCTTATCCAACAGTGAATCCTCGACAAACTGATTTTGCAAAATGAAAGTGTGACTTTTCTTATGAGGAAACGAAGTCTAATTTATTCCTTAAGGCAAGCTTGGATTCTTCATAAATTTAATAAATTAATAAAAGTTGCAAATAAAAAATTTGCCGCCTAAATTTAGAAATGTTTTATACAGGGAATTTTGGTATATCTAATCTCTTCAAGAGAGATTTTAGATATACCTTTAGTGAAAATCAATAACATCAATAAAAAATCAATAAAAGCTCAAAGAATTCATATAATCTCATTTCCATAAATGGTCTGAGCCAATCCTATTTTTTATTTTATAAAATAGTAAAGTAAAGTAAAGTAAAAATTTAGGAATGCAAATAATAATCAATTTCAAATCTCAGCACTTATTCAGTACTAGATCAGAAACCGTACTATTATCCTATGTAAGATTTTATAAAATAAATTTAGTTTTATTTTCCATTAAGCTTTCAGATTTAATATAATTTAAAGCAATGTAATAATTTATTTACTAAGCTTCAACACAAAAATCATTATTAAAGTTAACTCAATTGAAGTATATTTTATACTTTATATTCGTTTATTATATATCCTCTGTATAAAACTACGTACTACGATATCACTTAGCTTTCACATGATTGAAGTTGCCCTGCTCTCCGTGCGATTATTGGTAGCAGTTGTAGTACTTGTTACTTAGTTTCCATATGGTGCATTGCTGTTGCCATTCGACATATGAGAGGTGTTATGACTCGCTGAATTAATAGTTCCATTTTAAGGGTTTATGAAGGCAACTATTATAGTGATGTCATCAATCATTCCTTGCTCACGAGTCCATCTCTCAGCTGACTCTTTAGCAAGAAATTAAGCAGCCCCCTCTGGATCTTATCTTTCATAGTATGGATTTGCGATTATTCTACAGACTTCATCGTTAGGAATTCTATCCCAGAGTCCGTCAGATGCTTATAAGTCTAAAAAATATTTTTCTATTAAGCTATAACCAGAAACTTATCCTGGGAGGTCAGATTTGATATTGCTTTAATTTCAGGCTCATAAGTTACTCCCACACTCTTTGCGACAAGATCTCCCATAGATCTCGTCATCGCCAAACCAGGAACTTATTTGTGCTTCAGCCAAACTCTCTTCGGTCCGAAGAATTAAGGCTAATTGTTGTGCACTGACCCACCCATGCCATATCCTGGCTATCCTGGCATCAGTCTTGATTACTCAATTCTTCCATTGCACTTTCTAACTCTAAACTTTATAATCATATTTTGAAGATAAAATGATAGATTAAATGGATAGCTGCTTCATCACTTTCATCAGGTTTATGATCTCTATTTAATGGAGTATAAGACCAAATTCCAGCACTATTTTGACTGCATAAAATCTATTATTTTCTTTAACTTAAATGAGATAAAATAGCTCTTGAGTCTCCTGAATTCGCACAAATAACTGAATTCTAATGAATTAAGACAGCCACTGCTGTTGTACCACTGAACATGCAGTCTATTTTAGTACCATACTCTAACTTTTCTTAAGTTATCCTAAAAGATTCTTTCACCTAAGTATCTCTTATTGTTGGATTTGCAGTGAACCAGTTTTAAATATCGGGTTGTGTATCTTTATTACTCTCACCACTAATTGAATTTTGAGTTAACTACTGATTTTTATTCGGATTCATGTCATCATAAATGCCATTGTGAGAACTTTCAACAAATGAGTGAGCATTTCCTTCCTTCTTGCTTGAAGATACTAAAGGAGGGAGGAAATGTCTGCTGCCTTTATTCTTTCTCTTCTTTCCTTATGCGGTAACTGCAGTTGCAGGAATAGGATCCACTCCATTCCCACCGTTTATGATATTACTCAGAGTTATTGGAATAGTCCTCTTGCAAAAGTCAGATACTAGGTGTCCATTCATTCCATGCCCATCAAAAACAGCTAAAAACCAGCAACCTTTAATTCCTGCAAATTCCTTCTAGATTATGTAAGCATCTTGATTCGTTTTCTTAGTATTAGGTATAAAACCCTAGCGTGTTTTGCAAGCATACTTGGCTACAACTTAATTCTGTTGTGAGATTTACTTAGGGACTTCGTATATAGATTTATTATGATGAGAAACGGCATCTTCCTAATTGTAAATGCCATGCTTAAGATTATAGTCCTTAGCCAACAGTTAGTTTAGCTAGCTAGTGGCGATTCCTCCACTCTAAATATT
The DNA here is from genome assembly GCA_027382625.1 of Tetmemena sp. SeJ-2015. Classification (NCBI taxonomy): domain Eukaryota; phylum Ciliophora; class Spirotrichea; order Sporadotrichida; family Oxytrichidae; genus Tetmemena; species Tetmemena sp. SeJ-2015. The sequence continues at coordinate 8,262 of JAJKFJ010024136.1, read as the reverse complement.
CTTGCCCAAAGTTGCTTACCCAACAATCTTAGCTTCAGATTTATTCCTTACATGCTTTGAATTCATCAAAACCCATTTACTAGATAAAGGCTTTTTATCTGTAAAGCTGTTATTGATCTGAGTGGCTTGTTGTATTATATCTTGAACTTCTTGATTAATATCAGTTAGTATATCGCTTTCATTACCTTAACGAGATCCTCCTCCTGCCGCATTCGGTCGTTTAGAAGTAAAATCAAAGGATCTCTTTTGTTCAAGCAATTTATTGATGCTCTTAATTGCTGATCCTTTAGAGGGAATGATTTGCATCTGCTGTAATTGATTGGCAGTGCCACTTGAGTTTTTTGAAATCACACTTTTAGAATGCTTGTCCAGAGAGTCTGAAAGAAAGCCACCGTATCCATTAGGATCATTTGCTGCTTTTAATTCTGTCTCAATTGTCTTCATTTCTTCAGCTTGCTAAAATCTTATGTCTTTCGCCTTGCTTGCACTTACTAGCTAAAATCCAAAGTTAGATATATCTAAATAATATGCTTAAACTTACTCCATGCTAGATTGGACCATTGCTTATATATTCGTTTTGTCTATCCAAGTTTGCAACTACATTGGGATTGCTACTTTAGAGATTTTTTCGTGTGATAAGATTCCCTACTCCTCCATTAGCAATTTTCCTTCGCTCTTGAATTAGCTCTGCTGCATGATTTCCTCCGTTAGCATTGTAATAGTGATTAGAGTTAATGAAGGAATTAAGTTCATGAATATTAGAGGGCTGAACTTAGAACGAGCTAGTATATCGATAAGGCGAAGCTCCATTAGATTGTGGCAGTTACGATATATTATAAGTAATGATTGCTGCTGTAAAGATTAAGAGGGGCTTCCATTCGTCGCTGCTCTCTCGTGATTCCTTTGATTCGCAAATTAGATTTGAACTCCATTATTACTCTGAATAACGGCAGATCCACTAGCCGTCTAACTTTGCTGCTGGTCTTCTTTCGAATTTCTACTTGATGGTGCCACTACTTTTCCAACGTTACCTTAATTTTGATTGAGAAGGGAGCTAATTCTTTCCTTCTCTTTTTTGATAGACATCATTTACAACTCCCTTTCCTTTTCTTTGATGTTTAAACTCTAATTTGTGCTTGAACCTGTGATGCCTGTCGAATTATTTATCGAATGCGACCCATTAATTGCTTTCTGAGATTTAATATTGATAGCTGTCGATGCCAAATTACTCGTGGCAGGGGTTTAACCCTGATTAATAAAGAGCAGTAACAAAGGGTTTAATTAATTAGGAATTAAGTGAACCCCTAATAGGGCATATAATAACTTAATCGATTTAAAGTTAATTCACAGGAGTAACTCGTTGATAAGTTGTGCCACGTCACGTGAAAGCCCAGTAACAAAGGGTAATATTTATGATTACTCACAGATTGCTAATAACTGTCACTTGCAAGATTTTGATTACTTGTCGTCATAGAGTGCAATCCAAGTTGAAGAATTAAACCTCCATTTTAATTCTGTCCGCCGTTTCCTAAATTTCCAGATTTATTGTTCACAGGATTCCTATTTAAAATTCAAACAAATTTTAAATGAGATTGCCATTAAAACCATAGACCATTAGGTTATTCTTTTTGGCTCTGAGATTTTAATTAGGTTGAGGTGAGTGAGATATATAGGCGTTTGGGAACACAACCTATGAGCTTCCTGTGCCATTTGAGACGCCCTAAACTCCATTTGTAGATCTATTGTCAGTGCCGTTCATCTGCAAATTATTTTTATTTACGTTATTGGTATGATTGCTACCACCTTGAGCGAATCCACTATTTGAATTTTACCACAAAAATGACAGAAAGTTAAAATATACCCTGTGTTAAGGTTTTGAATAAGATTATGTTAATGAGGAGGGGCATTTGGGCTTCCATTTAATTTGTAGTCTGAATTCGATTACTACTGTATAGACTGTTGATGAGGAGTGGAATATTTCTCGTAAGAATGAGATTGAGCAGCGCCGCCATTTGCACTTGTCTTACTCATCGGCATTTTCTACAAGTAATGGTGGTACGCATGCTGGCTATTCATATCCTGGCTTATGCTTGGCCCTCCATGTTTATGATTATGTCTGCAATAAATTAAAAATTAAACTATATTGGATTAGAGTTGAGTACAACATCTGAGGAGTTATTATGATGTTAATTAGATATTGCTTAAGGAGCGCCTCCTGGAAGGCTCTGTCCATTAATTTTCTTTGCTCTGAGCATTATATATATTTTGATAGATTATAATCATTTGATTTGATTGCTTTCGAACTATCAGCATTCGTTGTTAAATCATTAGATAATCTTAGCAAATCTTCTACTAATTTTATACTAAAATATTTGCAGCACATTAAAATAGAATCCAAGAGAAATAATACGCATTTAATATACACTCATGCCACGTCTATAAGTGAAGGCATCAAATTTAACATAGGTGAGCAATTTACTCCATCAAAACTTTATGGTCAGACTATATAGATACGCAATACTACTAATACTCTATTTTAATGTGCTAATTTTACCTTATTTTCAACAAGCTATGTAGGCTTGAATGAATTTTAATTGCGAAAGTGGCAAAAAAGTAAATAAAAAATATTTTTAATGGAAAGGTAGCAGAAAACAGCTGGTAGAATCACCTAACTTAAAATTCAAGGTTCTCTTGTTCTATAATTTTGCTTTTTATATGGCAATTAACCTAAGTTTATAGATCCATCCTAAAAGGGACTGGGAATAGCTGCCAAAAAAGAAGAGCAAGCGAGAATATAACCTCCGATCAGCAAATAGAGTTAATTATTTTGCAAAGGAGGATGCTTTTTTAAATTTTTTAATTTTTTAATTATCCTCTGGTGTAAATATAATGAAGGAGGGAGCCAGCAAGTTTACTGCTAATGATTTACAATACTAAAACTAAAACATTACATAACAGCTAAATAAGAAGTCTTCTGCACCTAAGAATAATTCAAGTAGGGAGAGAGTTTCCTTGCCAGCCAAAAATCTCTAAGGCACATAATAAAATGCAAATCACAAAAATCTTCCATCAAAGTATAAAATTGTATATCTCCTGATATAGTGTTAAAATATTATTTCATAAGTCTAGATCAAAGGTAGCTAGAATTAATTTATTTGCCAGAAACAAGAAAGTAAATTAGTTGGATGTTGAAGAGGAGGATGAATAGCAGTATGTAGAGAGCAGGAAATATCTGAATACCATGCCGGCTGCTCTAGTTAGTAAGGTTCTATTATGATTTGTGTCTTACATATCCTCTTGCATTTTTTTTGACTGAATATTTTAGACAGAAGTAGTGGCCAATCAAGAAAAAACTAGTTAAGAAATCAACAAGATTAGGCACATGCTGATTTAAAAGGAGATAGGTAATTTGTAGTAGACTTGGACGTAGGGGACTAAGAGCAATTTGACTAGCGAGACTTTTAAGAAGAGGAGGACGATGATGATGATCTGTTTGAAAAGGCTGAAGTTGATGAATTTTTCAAGGTCCCTGATAAAAATCATATCAGGGAAAATAGAGATCTACACCTACAATAGTAAAGAGTTAAAAAATAAGCAGTTATTATTTAAAAGAGAAGAAGATGAAATTAATCTTCAGGATTATAAAAGTGCTATTAAATGTTTTAATTATGATGCAGAGGAAGAGGAGGAGCCGGAAGATGACGGGAATAACGATGATGTTGAGGAAGAGTCATCTTCAAATTATTTGAGAGCATTACTTTTTAAGTCAGAGGACAAGAATTCTGAAGGAGATAATCATCAAGTATAGTAAGTTTAGAATTAGCAGGCTACTTAGAAAACTCAAGATCATTTAACCAGAACTAATTATTTTTGGTGTGATCATTTCCAGAGAAATATTCAAGAACCTTCTAACTAAAACTAGCAGCAAACTGATCAAACTCAATTATAAAAAGCCCAAGAGCAAATATAGATGTAGGCCTAAAAGCATTAGTAGTTACAGTAATAGTAGTAGGTGTAGGTGTAGTAATAAGTGTAAAATTAACAGCCACCTCAAGTTGTGGACCTTACTAAATACAAGGGTATATATTTCAATGACGACACGAAGAAATTTCAAGATGAGGAAACTGGAGCTCATTTTGATTTCTATGACATGTGTAAGAGACTAGAGGGAGTTTAAGTTTGGAGAACTAAACTGGACGAGAGCTACAAGCAATATCTTTTGTAACTTCAAGAACAAAAACAAAAGGAATGAATATATAGAGTTTAATACATATTATGGAAATTCAGAAGTAGATCGAGGTAATTAAGATAGCTGATTAACTTGAGCCCTCCAAAAATATTGAGAAATCCTCTAATGAATTTTTAAATTGCTTTTTATTCATGTTTTGTTTGAATAGCTAGATGAGACTTAATAATTGATCGATACTTCCTAATATGGTGCATAAAGTGAGAACTTCAACGACGATACAATTGAAGAGAGAAGACCATTTTCAGATACCTAAACAAATCTAATAATATATTTTCTATTATCAATTTCTTATTTTTTATGCTGCTTATTATAAAATCCTCAGTAGCTAATGTCAAGCGGTAACTATTTTAGACATTTTAAAGATTATTTTTTAAACTAGGAAGACTACCAAAATAGCAATATAAGAGTAGAAGTTCAAAAAGTGGATAGACTTGTTAACTAGAAATAAAAACTGCAGCAGGAACTGGATTCATTATAAAACTCCTATGCTTATGGAAAGTAGCAACAAAAATAAACACAGTAGGAAAAGTAGAGTAAGCAAGTAGATGAATAATAAATTGAAATAAGGGGAATTGTATACGGAAGACAGCAGAGATCCAATACTGAAAAACTATTTAATTTTATATGATTTCATTATACAATTTCTTAAAACTGAAAGCTACAATAACGTCAAGTCTGGTAAAATAAATGACAATAACAGTTCCTCTAAAAAAGCAAAAAATAATCCTCATCTACCACAGCAATCTGCGGTCTAAGTGTAGCTAGAGAGATTGACTACTTCTAATGAGCCTAGGAACTCCCATCTGATGTTCAAAAACAAATTTAGTGAAAGTAATATCGGCGGGGAAATGAGGCAATCAACTCTCAGAAGCTAAGTACTCTCAGAGCAGCAATAGATTCATTAGCAAACACTATGGTAATAGCAAAGAAAGGGCAAGACTATTTCGGAGTATTATATAAAAAAAGAGCATGTATTAATAAATAAATTAATAAATTTAAAATATGTGGCAGTTGAAGTGTGAGATTTTGGGTTTAATTTATTACCATTCGATTAAGCATTAAATTTTAAGCAACTTTGATAATGGCATCTTCTTCTTAGGAGGCCTGTGAAACCCATGATTGCCTTACAAATCGTAATTGAGGTTGTCTGCAATGAGCCCTGCTGGTCTGAAATTTTCATTCTTGGGTTTGACAAAGAGTTACCTCAATCATAAGTTTTTTGAACAAGTCTAATTTATTGGTTCTGAGTCAAACATCAGAATCTCTTCATTGACACCTCTTATCATCATGAAAGTAGAACATACTCATATTCAAATTAAATAAGCTCGCGGAAAAGTTTCAAATTGGGCTACCTAATTTACAATGTAACGGCTTCCCATTTTCATTTAAATTTTAACTATATTACTTATGACGGAGCAAGTGATAAATCCCCAGAACTCAAAACTAAAACCTTAAGAGCAGAAACTGATAGAGATAATAAATTAATTTAATTCAATTGTTGAGAAAGCTCCATTCTAGCAAAGAAAGGAAGCTCAGATTAAATCAAAGTTAAAAACAGTAAGAGCACTAGAGACCTAGTTTCAGAGTCAGAAATATTTGGAGAAAACAAATCAATAGCTGCTTAAGTTATAATAAGTTACAATTAATTAAATTATACTCTTCCTTATAACAGATTCAGTTCTAAAAATATTTTGCTAATTTATTTGTTTCAGTATCAAGGGGAGCAAGATTACTTTGCAGAAGAGTGGAGAAAAAGGGGGGCAACTCAACAAAATAATGAGCAACTAAGTATTACCTCAGTAGAGATAAAATCCCGCACTTATTCAATTCATGTAGACAAACTTAACTTAATAGTCGGATTTTAATGCCTAAGAAGTCTAATTAGGAGTTTCTAGTCAAGAAAGGAACTAAAAGTCCATAAAATAGGCAAAGAGCAAAGAACGATAGAGCCAATCTACTAACTTTCATGGTCTGTAGATTAGTGGACTTTAAAGAACTATTAATTAGATTTAAAGTTTTTTTTTTTAATAAAATATATAAATCATCCTAATTTTACATATTTTGCTCATTAATTTTACTTATTAAATGCTTACATTTAAGAAAGATTCAAATATAATATAAATTTCCTATAATATTGGAGGAGAAAGCATGTTAGAAAAGATAGATACTTAATCAAAGTAAAATTAGAAAATCATTATCCATCATCTATTTTGATACTGCTGATATTTTCAGAAGGAAGAAAAAGTCTTCTCCAAAATTAACTCATCTCGGAAAAGGAAATTTAAATGAGCATTTTCAAGAGTTCGAGGGTCTAAAGCCTTCAAATTCAATGACCAAGAGTTTCCTACTTTAAGGAGAGAAGCCTCAAGGTTCTCTCAATTAAGACAAGCATGCCTTAGTTTTGAATACCTCGAGACCTTCGCAAGCAAAGACAGGACTTTTAAAAGGTGCACTAGTTAGCCACGGAGGGGGCTGGAATGGATCTGCCAAAAGTAAAATACTCGGGAACTTAACAAAGAGAGACCAGATTAATCTACAAAGTGACTTTGGCTATCTTAAGACTTCTCGAAACTAGTATAATCAGTAATCAATTCCAACCAAGGTGTCTATTGCAGATAGCACAGCTGCTAGAAAGTAATATACTGCAAGCATCTTAAGTAATAAGCAGAAGGAATCGAGTAGCAATTTACAAGGTATGGCAGCAAGTGATAATAAAAGCAGAAATACTCAGACAAAGATGCTTGGCCTTATTTAAATATTATAGAGGATAAGTATTTGATTAAGCCTCTAATCTATTGGAGTTCAGAGCAAGCATAAAAATCAAACAACTGGTAGTTTAGGAAATATTTAGCTTCAAGGCATTGTAAGCAATCAGTAAAAGCAGCAGACTCTTAGTCCCTAAAATTAGACTAAGGGTTATCTTCTGAGTTAGATTTAGCTTGGAGGTGGGAATTCTATGGGAAGTTTGGGTTCTGCCTCTATGATTGGAATTGGAGGAGGGGCTGGAGTCGATTCAAATTCCACTAGATAGAAACTTCTTAAATCTTCTCTAGGATTTTCAAAACAAGGACATTCGAAGGCTTAAAATTTGACCTCAAGAATCGATACAAACAATCAACCAGAAAATAGCTAAGGTTTGTTTATTTTGCTATATGTATATTTGTCTATATTTTCTAAGGGCTGTTAAGTAAAACTAGTGAAATTAAAACTGGCACTAACGGTGACAAAGGAAGCAGTAATAACATTATGCTTAATGTGGGAGTGAGCACCTCAAGGAATTGAAATTTAGTTTTTAAATAAGCAGCTAGTTTAATTTGGAAATTAGGCAAAAACCCTGCAAATCACATCATCTGGATTCAATCAATAGCAAATGAGTGGAAGTCCTACTAACTTAGGAAGCACAAAATTCTAGAATAATAAAGCTACTGATGAAAATACGAGTGAGGTAAAAGATATCTAAAACCCATCACATGAAAATATAATTTAAAAGCTTTTATTATAATGAAGTAGGAAATTTTAGCCAAAGGCAACGCCTCAGCATAGGGAATAAATCCGCTGAGAAGAGATCCTTTATTTAGAAATGATTATCATATCAAATTAAATATTTTTTATTTTCTAAAACTTGCCATAAAATAACATCATAGATATTGATTTGCTAATCTTGATCCTCGTCCAACAGTTAATTTAGTGAGAGTTGATAGTGACTTGAAGACTTTAATGCAGTCTATCTAAAAGCAAAAGTAGCTGGCTTAGGCATGTGGCAGAAACGCAGGTACAAGCACTGGACTAGAAGGAGCAGCGGGTGGGAGTGCCAATACTCAAAGAATGACTAAAACTATTCTCACTAGCATGCAGGAAATTGAAAAGTCGGGGGGGCCCTTCCTCGTCATCCACTTTTTTCATGAAAATATGAAAAATTACTGTCTAGCCTAAAATTAGCCAAAAACACCAATTTTTTAGTCCTAATTCAATTTCAGAGGGCTTATCACGATCATATTCTTTAATTTAGAAAA
>JAJKFJ010024135.1:0-18981 GCA_027382625.1 Tetmemena sp. SeJ-2015 | reverse complement strand
TCTAAGTTCTTAAACTTAATGAAATGAGTTAAGTAAAATCTTAGATATAGAGCTGCCTATTTATTACGTGGCATAAATTTATTAACAAATTAAGGATTTGTCGGTCTTCTATGATTATAATATAGTAAGAATTTTAATTAAAATCGGTGATTGGTTAAAATAATAAATGAAGAGTTGCAAAATGGTGACAGTTGAAATCGTTCAAACACCCCCTGATCTGCTGCTTGTTCGATAGAGAGTCAAAAATTCATATGAATTTCTTCTTTAATCATTGCCTCAGCTCCTCTCAGCAACGAGATATGAATTGTGCACTCTTCTTCCTCATCATCATTTTAATTAGAACTTGTATAGCTTTTAACTTTTTACTGAGTTCTCCCACACAAAAGTTGCAAGGATAAAAAGTTCTTAGAATTTAATGCTGAATCGAATACTGTAATTATTATTTAAATTGGTAACACTTCAACTGGCGCTCATTATCTTCATTTTAATTTAATAACTAATTTAATTCTCTTTTTAATTAAATTTTCAGCTATATTAAATACGTCACAAATCTCTTCATTCAAACTATAAGGAGAGCTTTAAAGTAATACCTTAATATTTATTAGAGAAATATTTTAACTTAACTTAATAAAGTAAAAGAGAAGAATCCAATTAAATCATTCATACAGAATATTAAAAGATTTTGCATTTTATTTTATTGATTCGATTGTCTTTATAATGCTAAACCCCAAGTAATTTGTAAATTTATAAACTAAATGAATGCATTAAATGCAGTGAACCTCTTAATAGGCGAGGTTTATCTTGTTCTTAAGGAATTTGAGTAAAATAAATTAACTCTGATCAAAATGCCGCCATTCAGAAAACGCTCATTTTTTGTTAGTGAGGATTAGCTCCCTTGCTCATAAAACCGAAAATGTTGCCTAAATCGACTTTGTTGTAGCCGCTTCTTTTCATAAAAGATTCAACCTTCTCTTAAAGCACTTTGAATGATGGGAAATTGGGCACTAATTCTGGTTTCTCGTATTTCTTTCTGTACTTTTCATTTTCAATCAAGAACTTCTTAACATTAAAAAGACCTTCTAAGTAGCGAAGATATTGCTAATCTATAAATCTTTTGGAACTAAAATAATATTTTATTAGGATTCAAATTTTGCCTCAGTTGAATTATCTTATTTTTCAGAAAATAATGTCTCTATAAATTTGTCGCTTTAGATCTTTTTTGTGAAGGTTAAACAGACACTCCCTTTTAGGATTAGAATCATAAGACATTTCTTGTTTTAGAATATTAAATACTTTTTAATTATCACTATATTTAAAGAGTGTCGTTTATTCTAAGCTCAGAATACTCTGAGTTCATTTTACCCTTGCAGCCCTTTACAATACACTTGTTATTGAGTAGAAGTTGATTAGTTTTCATGCCGCACTAAGGCTCTTTGCACTCTTTCATGCCCAAATAATAGAGAGCAGTTAGTTGCTTCAGGAAAAGATTTAGTCTATTGAGCATATAGGCATCAGGGATGCGTTAATTGCATTTCACGCAAGCTAAACCTGTGAGCTCTGTGTTGTTTGAGCTGGGGACTAGTATTCCTGGGAATATTGATTTAAATATGAGCACAATGAGGGCACTTGATGTTAAGCTCAGCCACAGTTCTATTCTTAAGCGATCTCTCCGTCTCAGTTTAAAGGACGGGATTCGAAATATACTAGATTTTTATGTCATCAGTTGGATTATCAGTATTCTTCTTTTCAGAGTGATACCTGTACTTTTTGGGATCAAGTCCAAGGCATTAAGCCACAAATTCAACTTCGATTCCTTCGATATGCTCTATCAGTCTAGTGATGGGAGGAAGCAATTAGGTAGAAACATACCAGTCACTATCAATAGTCACTTTTCCTCTTGAGCTAATTACCTCATCTGGGTGGTAAGCCTTATCTGAAAGTGCTGTGCTTGATTACTAAAATATGTCTATTGGCAAATTACGTAAGGAATGAAATTGGATCTCAAACGAATTAGCCACTAAAAAGCTCTTTCCCTAATCTCTAAGTCTTTTGGCAACTGCGACATGAGGTTATCCCTTGATATCATTGTAATCACTAATTGCCTTGGTAATTTGCTTAGTATATTTATCTTAATCAGTCTATTCCTTCTTTAAGCTCATTTCCGATGTTTGAAAGAAACTCATTCAAGTTTAGAACGACTTCTTCTCTTTGCTTTCCAGATAGAATCTAGTCTAGTACGTATCTGCCAACTCTCTCTAGATCAAATGATTTATCTACTTTAACTTCAGCTGGACTTAGGAAGTTTTCATACTTCAGAGCTGCATACTTCTTTTTCTTCAATAAGAGCAAGCTCTTAAATACTCCATCTAAGCAATAAGATATCAATCTCTTAATTTCTGCCGGTATTAATCATGATTGAATCAGTATCACCATACACTACATTGAATCCAAGCTTATTTTCTGCGATGTCCTTATTTATTAATTAAAGTAGAGTTTCTCTTCCAGTTCTAGTAATAAGAGCAGCTATAGCTTGAGCATGGAAACGGGACGATCCAAATCCAAGACAACCATACATACTGTTAGATGAAAATATCCAACTATATCAAAGTCAACTCTATCCTTTTAGAGTTGTACCTTAGCTATGAAGATTGAATTTTATATTATTATTGGAATCCATTAAGAACCTCCATAATTATACTGCTAGTTATGATAACATGAAATTCTTGTTAGGAATTTAGTTCTTCTTTAGGCGACCAATTCTGGACCAGTGACTAATTTTAAGCATCTATATTCTTGCTAGAAGAAGATCAAACATTCCTCCACAGAGATTATGAGCCATCATTATTTATAATCATACTTTTTCAATAGTTATTATAGAATGTCTCTCATGTTAGAAGAACTAAATGAAGGAATCTTTCTTATCTCTAAAAGCTCTCTCGTATTCAATTGGCATAGGCTTTCCATCAAAGTTTGAGATTAAAACCCAAATAATCAATTGCTATCTCATTAGTGTTTTAAGATGATCTACAAGTTTTTACTCATCTATTTCATGATCTTCAAATCATCAAGGGTGATTTCTATATCTTTAGGATTGCTTACTAAAATCTCCTATTTGCACCAATAGGAATCCTCAATTAAGATTAGCTCCGAAAATGCATTCAAATGTATTACCCTGCACTGTGCTAGGAAGAGAGGGAAAGGTTGCATCGTATTTGATCTTAATTGTATATTTATATAGAAAAGATTATATACAGCTCAAACGCATACTTTCTAGTGACAGGCTTACATCTCCACTTAGTGATAGCTGGGAATCTCTTTCTAACTCCTTCAAGTTCCATCATCACTTTTCTTGCATATTCTTATAAAATGCTGCTCTAGATTTACCACTCATCTTAAGAATAATTTTAATAGCTCTCTTTGCATACCATTCACTTTAATAGAGCATCGCTAATTAAATAACTACCGAATTTTCTTCATGAGCATCTATCCAATAGAAAGAAAGAGTTAATCAATTCGTGATCTATTCTTAAGTCCTGATTAAAAACAGCATTCTTATTGATTAAGTATTGCCATTCGGTATCGTTTTTCTGGAGCTGGTTTTTTCCATTGGTAGACTCATTTTAAAGCATAAAATTATTTAACTCCATTATCTATTGGTTAACTGAGCTAACAGCACTTGCTCTTTGATTTTAGGTTATAATCTCGCTAGGGTGACTATCTGTCATCTTAGTGTCGTCAATAGCAAGGAGATTAAGGTCAACACCATCAGTATGATTCGCCATTTCGTGATCACCAGGCTTGTTTTTAGATACACTATGACTGTTTTATTTGCTCTACTAATATGAATGCGCCTGAACTTGCTAGAACTCCTCTAGCTTTCTCTTCTTAGAAAATGGATTGACATCACTCTAGTTTTAACCTATGTTTGCTTATTGCTTCAATTGCTCACTCTGACGACGGCGCTCTTGCTCTTCTCTTGACTCTAAAGTGACCGAGTATCTATTGTTGAAATCTTCCTCTTTGTTGAAGGCAACTGGTCTGTTCATTTCTTGAACGAACATGTTTTTGGCTTCATTTACATCTTCAAGTTCATCTACATCTTTTGCATCTAGTTGCTGGAACAGATTGTTCATGATGTCTCTCGACTATTCAACTGATACTTTTGGCTTTTGCTGAGCTGATGGATTAGTAGAGGCAGCGTTAGACTTCTTTTTCAAGGTAGAAGCAGGCATCATATAGTTCATAATGTTCTCATTTGGGTCGTGATTGTTTTGCTTCTTCTTTTTCTTTTTCCCAACTTCCTCTACATCTCCATCTCTGTCCCAAATTTCTCCTCCGTGATCGCGATATCCATAACCATCATCATCCACAATGAAATCATCATTTTTGCGGGAATCTTAGATTTTTTCATATTCGTTGTCATCTAAACTAGCCCTTAAATATATCTTTGAAATGATGATTTAAAGATGTTTATCTCTTCAAAGATCTTTTTTGTTTCCTCAACCTATAAAATGTGTTTAATCATGAGAAAAGTGGATGATGTTGCAATATTTTTGAAAAGCCATTCAGAAAGATTATTAGCTTTAATGCTTTATACTTACTGTGTACTAATCAGTTCTCTTGTCTCCACCTTCTCTGGCTGCTCTCAAAGCTGCTAATCCTTTTTTAACAACTTCTCCTTTGCCACCTTTCTTTACTTCTCTGCCATGGGCAGTAGTATAGTTGTCGCTCATTCTCTATTTTAAGTTCAAAATGTGTGTTTAAGATGGTAACTTGTTTGCTAGAGTGCAAAATTTAAATATTATACTTTAAAAGCGGGAATCTATTAATTTCGATTTCTCTTTGATTAACTAGAGTAAGATTTTTATTCGAATGGCAATAGATGAAGGAGAAGAATGCCCAGATAAGATTTTTCTATAAGAATGAACGATAATGCATTGATGTCTAATTAACAAGACTATCCTCTTCCTTTGAATGAAGATGGAACTCTTTCTTTAATCGCAACAGAATTTAATAATTATTGAAGAAAATAACGGAGCTGACTTGTTTGTCTTTGGTAAAATATATCAGCATGAAGAGAGGAAGTTTGTATCTTGCTCTTTTTATAAGATTAAAGAGCTATTTGTTCTTCCTAAGATATACGAAATTCTTTGGCAGCAATGACAACTGAAGAAGAGAAAGAATAGGCAAAATTTCACAATAATATCATAATTAGAAGCCAATTAGTTTTTGAGTTGCCTATTTAGCATGGAGAACATCAATTTGTTAAGATCAATCACTACTAGAGTTATAATTAGAGCCACTAAGAATAATAAGAGAGCTAATCAGAGCATGCTCGAGTCTTTCATTCTCAAGAGGAAAATCAGGGGTCCATGCTGGATGACTATTAGAAACCCTCAAAAGGTAACTGATTTCAGAAGGACATGGTGCAATCATTCCTAAATCTGATTGAAAGTATGATTTGAACAAAACTGAGCTACCTCCTTTGACTTCTGTCACATTTGCCATAAAAACTTTAGATTATTAAGAAATTGAAGCAAAAAAAATAAGAAATAGCAATGCTATCTTGCATTGTTAACGAAAACATCAGTTAAGAAGGTCCTTCAAAAATTGATGTCCACAAATCATTCACTTTACTCAGAAAACTTGATGGAAAGGAATTTTCAATATAATAATTTAGTGTAGAGACAACTTATTGAAGCCTTCGTTGCTAAGATATACCAGCTTGATCCTGATCTCATGGTGGCTCATTATATGCATATCTAATAACAAGAAGTCAGATCAAAGTGGAGCCAATTATGTCCTAAATTTATTCCAAGATAAGTTACTTGCGGAAGATTGCTAGTTGATACTTTCTTGACTGCCAAAGAGCTTATTAGAGAAACTAACTATGACTTGACCCATCTAGCTAAGAAATCAAGCTTCATGACTGATTGACTTTGATGATGACCTTTTGCCAACTTTCTATGTTCAAATGGCAAAACTGTTTTAACTGATTGATCACACTGAGAAAGATGCCTATCTAACTCTCTAATTGATGAATCACCTCTAGGTTATTCCTCTGACCAAGCAACTCACAAATATCGCAGGTAACCTTTGGTTTAGATCTCTTCAAAACGCCAGAGCTGAAAGAAATGAAATGCTTCTACTCCACGAGTTCAAAAAGAAGAAGTTTGTCTTACCAGATAAAAAGCAACTTAACGCCAAAGACTTGAAGAAGAACATGTTTGCAGATGAGTACGAAGAGGGTGATGGAAAAACTAAAGGTGGCAAGAGGAAGAAAGCAGCGTATGCAGGAGGTCTTGTGATAGAACCCAAGGCTGGTTTCTATGATAACATCATCCTCCTTCTAGATTTCAACTCTCTCTACCCTTCAATTATTCAGGAGTACAACCTTTGCTTTACAACTGTAAACAGACTTACTATTTTTAAACTCTTGAATTGGAAATAATTTTAGACGTCCTACCAAGAACTTTGATGGCTCTGAAATGAAGAACTAGTACAAGAAAGGAGAAAATGGGGAAGAAGAGGTAGATATTGAAGAAGCTGATCTTCCTGACAAGAATGTAAACTTGAAGGATGCAGTGCTTCCCATGGTTTTGAGAGATCTCGTTCAAAAGAGAAAAGCTGTCAAGGACAAGATGAAGACTGAAAAAGATCACGTCAAGTTATCGCAATTAGAAATCAGATAAAAGGCTATTAAGCTAACTGCTAACAGTATGTATGGATTTTGTAATTTAAGTAACTTATAATGAACGAATATTTTTGACTAAATTTTTAAAATACTAAGACCAAAAGTTAGTAAGGGAATCTTTAAACTTTTAAATTCACTTTTTAGATTGAAAATGGCCTCCGCAGTCAAAACTGAATCGACCTATAATAATGAGCCATAGAATGGGTCAATATAATCTGAGCAAGAATACGCTGAAAATGCAAATGATAATGAAGAGTAGAGCGAATAGGTATCTAATGAGAAGGAGTTAGTAATCACAAAACCATCACTAGTATCAAAAGAGTAAGTGTTAAACTTTTGAACTGATGACCTTATTATTTTATAAAGAATGAGAGATGAAAAAGACTCAAAGAATGGCTCGAAAAAGCATCAATAAAAGACTCATTCTAATTCATCCTCCGATTCAGCATTCAGCTCCTCGTCAAATACTTATTCTCAAGAAGAATACGGACAAGAGAGGAATGTTTTTCCAGATAACTCTCAGAGAAACGGATAAGATCATGGGGGAGAATCACTTTCATTAAATGGGGATTATCAATAAATGAATGACGACTTCATAATGAAGAATGGTTGTTGTAGAGAGTGTATGAAGGCTTTTTCGAAGATCGGAAAGGTAAGATTTTATCTTATTCATCACAAATGCTTTAGAGTTGTCTATGCTAAGTTCCAAGAAGCGAGCGAAGGTCTTAGTTACCTTCAAACGGATGCAAATATTGCGGATGCCATGGATGCAACCCCATAGATATCAGGAAAAATAAAAGAAAGGAGCTCAAGGAGAAACTTCAAAGAGAGGGCAAGTATCAAAGTAAGCGGTAGAGAATTCTCGATTCAGATGAGGAAGATTTAGAACTAAAGAAGTAAGGTTTCTTAATGAGTTTATAAGCGGAAGAATTCATCCTCTATTTAGCTAGTATGATGGATGGCTGAACGACAAACAACAATTGGTACAAGCTGTGCAGGAAATTCTCAATTTAGCTCAGAAATAAGGTGAAGGAGGAGGCATTGCAAATTCAGAATATTTAGATGCACAGCTCATTGGTTTTGGATTTCCATCGAGGCATGCTAGTTATATATTGGGCGGTGCTAGAAAATGGGTTGCTGAAGATGAGTATAAATCCAATAAAAGACCTCGTAGAAACTGATCCTATAAAGATTCCTATATCTTCAGATTTAATTAATTTCTGTTTATACTTCCCACCTATCTTTCTTTAAATTAATACTTTTTGGAGAAACTCTATTGAGAACTAAGGACAGATATTGAGGAAAGTATAGGGGCAGCAATCAACTTTAGCAAGCCTTAGAAATGGGAAAGAGACTAAAAGGAGAAGTAAACTGCTTGTACAAGTGCCTTGAAATAGAAATAGATGGAGTTCATGCATTCAGTGTAAAGTAGTCCAAGAGATGAAGGGACTCGATATGGTGAGAAGAGACTGGTGCCCCCTCTCCAAGAGAGTAATTATTAATCATAAAGAAGGAACTATCAAACTAAACGAGTTTATTATCACTAAGCAAATTCAAATGAATTATTTTAAAGAGCGAAAATCAGCTTGTCAACAATTTCTAATCATTTTCCACAGACATACGGAGATACTACCAAATCAAGCACGAAAATTTATAATTTTTACCAATCGAGATACTCGTCTGATGACCCTTTGATAGTTTCGAACTCTTTTATATATTGTGCTCATAATTATCACTTCCCAGTTAAAATAATAAAATTTCTGTTCCCTAAATACTCATACTGAATATTAAATTCTAACGATTCTCTAATTGAGGATTAATTATAACTTGAGTTTGGCTTGTACACCCAACTTTTAATGCGTACGGATTCTTTTTGAGAATTTAGACATTGCCGTGAGTAACTTCTTCAACACTCTGTATGTCCTATAATAAACAATTGAAAACTAATTAGGTGCTATTTTGATGAAATAAAAAGTTCAAATCCCAATCTTTAGCTTTCGATATTTTTTAATTTTTTAAGAAAGGAGTCACAACCTTTTGCAAAATTAGATATTCATATATATTTCTCAGCTCTGAGAATTTTATATTTGGTAAGTTGACACAGAGAGAGAAAAAATATTCAGAAACCACAAGAATTGAAGTCTAAGAGAATATTATTTCTCAAGCTTTTTAAACATTATGTAATAATTACTCTGGATCCAATCAAATAAATAGAAGCAAGGGATGATGATGAAATCACTTTTCTTAAAACTCGAGTTAATCGTTTATTAATTATTTGTTAAATTTATTTTCATTATATTTTGATAAGTTTAGAATTACTACAGAGATAAATTCTTACCTTAAAAGCAGAAATGACCTTGGTGTCCTAATCACTCTTCTTTTACTTATAGTGGAATATTTGGCTTTAAAGGATAAAGATAAATTACTAATTTTATGCTTGAAAAGTCTAGAATGTAGAAGCGTTTGACAGTTTGTGAGAAAGATAGGATGGATTTATTTTGCTTCTCCTTTACAAGGTAATCCTGAAGAATAAAGATTTTATTTGCTGTTTGATCCCCACTGTTGCTGTTGTTCAGTTGCTTCCTCTATCAAATAAAAATCAAATCAAATTCACCAACTTCAATACTATTTTACCATCAATTAATTTATATAGCCTTAAAATTAAAAAAGATTTTAAGACAGTATTTTTAAGAAGGAAAATTATAAAATTAGAAAAGTTCACTCTGCATATAAAAGAATTGAGATAAATTGCGGAAAAAAATTTCTCACAAGTTTTATTTGTATATAATATTGTTAAAATGAGAAATTTGAATTCTTATTGTATTTTGAGAAAGAAACAACATCCAACAGAGAAATATTCAATAAAAATGCAAATTAATGGGAAGAGCGTGTTAGATATAATGAAACTCTCTAAATGAGACTTTCTGACTTACCAGGGGGGAGGTCTTTTAACTTAGAGCTGCTCTGGATAGTTTCTTAAATAGCTGCTCCTTGTCAAAATTCACTTGCTTTTAATATTATTAGTAGTCACCAGGGTTGAAAGAGCCTCTTTCCTCCTTTTAAGGGGACCCAGTAGGTAAATTCTGCCTGAAAGTCCCACCAAGTGACCCAGTTAGTTCCATTCCTGCAGAATAAAAAAAACATTAACGCAAAGAAGTATCATACAAGCCAACATTGACAGGTATTGGCTCTGGTTAATGCTACTTCTTTGTAAACTGAGGGCCTTGTTTTAATACTTTTTCAAGGCTGCTCACAACTATCTGAGGCCTTTGCATATTTAAAAAAATAATCTTAATTTTCTGGAGGAAAGGATCTCCTGCTTCTCTCGTCCACCACGTGCATCTTCATGAAATTTGGGATTTAATTGTTCAATGGCTTTAAATGATAAGTTATTGCAGAATATTTAACAAGATATAGCTTGGGATGCTGAGATGGAGCGGGATGGGGATAGGGATGGGAGTTTAAGTTGGTTCTTTCATAGACTGCAGCAGGGTAATGCAAGTAATGAGGGTTATGACTGTGCTTCTAATTTGGTATGGGAATATTAGACTGATACGGTCTGTGAGTTTGTTACTTCATATCGTTTAGCTTGGCTGTTGAACTTTAATTAATACCTGCACTATCTTTCATTATTCAAGGAGCAGAATATACATAAATGATACAATCATGGATAAGATTGTGGAATAATTTAGGTTTTAATTTGAGTAAGGATTAGTAATTTGGAGTTGATTAATTTATTGTTTGCCAGCACATCAAGTTATTTCGATAAGACGTGTCTGTTTTTCTCATATGAATATTGTAAGTGTATATTAACACCTCTCCTATGGTTTAAATGTGAGTACTTCCGTGCTCAAAATATCTAAAGAGTCAAAGTATTAAGAATTTTACACCTTTCTTTAATTCAATGAATGGTTATTGATGCGTAGAATTAATCTTTTTGTAAGTAAACTCAAGTGCTATACTTCGAAAGCAAAGAGAAGCTAGAGAAGTGGTTGACTACTATCTAATTAATTATTGAAGAAAACATGAACAGATCTATAGCCAAGAGCTATCGCAGCAAACACTATTCCAAAGCTATTGAGTCCTTAAACTAGACTCACTAATCTCTCAACCCCAATAAAACATGTTTATATGTAGTTGGATATTTTTCCTTGTATTTATATTGCCAAAATTATCCATAAAAAAAAATAAAAAATATTTTAAACAATTAATCCTTACTTAGTAAATAAGATTGATTAAATGGAGGATCTATTAAAAAATTAGCGAATAATAACACAAATTCTTTTGAATATCATTATATTTCAACCAATTTTCAAAAGTAATAGTCATAACTTTAGTTTAAACAAAATTGCAATTTATAATAAAGAAGGATTTAATGGTTAAATCTACAACAGTATGAACTATCAACAACCTGGCTAAAGTCCTGAAATGAATTCTGCTCTCTACTTAACTTCCAATTACCAGTAATCTACTTACGATCAACCCCATAGCTCAAATAAATTAATACTCCCATATTTAAGATTAGATTTATTGATATTAAAGTTTATTTTCTCGGAGAGGAATAAGCATTACAAGTTTGGTGTTACGGCTGGATAGCAATCAATGAAGAATATAAATTTTATGCCCACCAATTCTTAAAACAGCCACAAAGCCTCTCTAAGCTATAATCAATCATAACTAATGCAACAATACAACCCTGATATCTTCTCCATTTTATGTTTTAAACTCATTCTCCCAACAAAATTTAATAAAATACTCAAATATCTTTATAATAAATTAAGAAGGGAAGGTTAACCTCCGCAGTTACTTCTCAATGAGTAACAATCAATAGTTTGATGATTAGCGATCAGACCCAAGATTTTACTAGTCTGCGCGCTTCCAAGCTAGCTCTTTACTTATAAATGATTGTTGTTAATTTTATGTGAACATCTCTTTTTCGGGATAACCAGGGGACTCAAGCATGCTGCCGCCCTCATCTTTCACAAAGTATAATAACAGTATGCTGATTCAACCTGACTCTTTGATGAGTCCGCCGAATCCTCTCTCTCAGTAATACCTGCCAAATTAGTATGATAAGTAGGGTGGGAGTTTTGGAATGGGTTAGCAGAGTGGGCAGGCAGATTTAATTTTTGACTTCTCGAAGATGGATAATTTCAAAGTTTACAGGAGATTCGATAACGAAGAGAATTAGGATTTGCATTAGCTTGTGCAAACTTTTAAAACTTATAATTTGTAAAATGCAAGATAATGACTCAATAATTGAGAAGCACTAGAAAGTAAACCCTAAAATTAAGAACTTCCAATCTAATGCAGAAAATTTAAGAACCCTTTTCTCTCCAAAGGATGAAGATTGCATTAACATTTTAAAGATTTATATGAAGTGGAGAACAAGCTTGTGTTGAAGAATCCTGAGAGACTTATCACTGCTCCAACTGCTACTAATTCATTCTCACTTTCTAAAGTGAAGAGCTAGCCAATCATCAAAAGAATGGTTGGACTTGTGGATTTTTAAATATCTTTCTATAATTTAGATCAAGGACCTATGAGTGATGAAAGACAAAGTGAGGAGCGAAGATCAATAAACAAAGAAGAAGAGAAAAGTGAAGAAGATGACGATATGAATTTCGAAATGATCCCAAATGAGCAAAAGCAATCTTTATCATTTTTGTAAAATCTATCGACCTCAGAGTTATTGAAATAATTTAAATAAATTTGCAATTACTTTATCCTTTTATTTTTATGAATAATTGCTATTCTACTGTGACATCTCCCAAGAATAAGAAAAAGATCATTGAGGGAGTTTTATATCTGGACGATGAATCACTGTAAGATGAGAATGTATTAGATAACACTTTCAATAATATCTCTATCATTGCAAATCAGCCTAATAACTTTAAAAATTTCTCTTTACAAGTCATTTTTTGGTTAACTATGAATCTCTAGGCTCTGGAATAAGTGCGACTCATAGATAGCTAGACAAGATAAACACTTAGTCAGCAAGAACTTTTAATTCTCATTAAAGCCATTAACAGAAAATCGGAAGCAAGTCTTAAAATCAACTCAAGCCGCAGCCTTAAAGGCAAAATTAAAATTCTTAATTCCATCTCTTAAACGGAAAGATTAATAAGATAATTTATTCCATTTTTTATTACATAGGATAATAGTACGCTTTCTTATCTAGTACTGTAATAAGTGCTGAGATTGGAAATTAATTATTATTTGCATTCCTAATATTTTACTTTACTTTACTTTACCATTTTTTTTAAAGTAGTATGCGTATGGAAATCTCAACTATAAGGTATCTTAGTAATTTTATCACTAGCAGAATAACTATGAGAGTGGTTTAATTATCTTCTACTCTCTTTTTATTGGACTGAATGTGAAAACACTTAAAATTAACAAGCATCGGTCCTTCAAAGTTGACGACGAGACTAATTACGAGGATCGACTCACAGCAGTAAGGCTAAAGAATTACTACAATAAAGAAATCAGTTCTTCTTTCGCTTAGGACAGCTAGCATAATCACTAACAAAGATAAAATGTTTTCTCCTTTTCCAGTTTTTACTGTGGTTAAATCAACAGACTCAGAGTTTATCATTTTCTTTTATTTTTTGACTCGGATGCATGAACTGCAATTAAGAGCTTTGAGAAGCTCACACTCAATAAATATACAGATGCTTAATTAACTAGAAATAAAACCTAAGTATGAAAATGAACTATTTATTTAAAACCATAACTCCTAATTGATATGATATTTATTTACTTTATTTGTAAATGAAAAGGCCTTCTCAAATATCAGATTATCGTTTTAATGAGCCTGCTTAGTGCACTCTATTCTTAGAGCATAAGGATGAGTCTTCATTACTTGCATATTAGCATGGGCCACTCTTTCTGCACTTTAAAGATCCTTTGTTAAATTAAAAACATATTTTCCTTATTCCTAATCCTATATTTGGAAATAAGTAAGAAGATAACACCAAAATAGATAGCAATTATTTGGTCAGAGCAAACCAGTAGAATTAATTGACTCGCGCTAAAAAATAAATGCCTTAATTATTTGATGGAAGATTTTATCCTTTCAAAAAAAAATTATAAGCGAGACTTAGAGATTTTCTAGACAGCGTTAGCGCTATTAAATATCTAAGTTTTTTAGTAATTTCCTTCTTAGGGAACGCGATAATTTAATTGCAGAAACTATATTGCATATATACCTTTAATATTGAGTATGCTCACTGTTGAAAATTAGTTAGTTTACTTACTTGGAAGGAAGTGACTACCTTGGAATCAGTTGCGCTCTTGCTTTTCTTGTAATGAATTAGTTTCATCGAGTAGTCCACGATAAAGTACCTCTCAACTGTTGTGAAAGGATTAACTAACGACTTATAATGAATTAATAAAAGCAAGTATATAAATTTCTAAATTTGATAACTTATTT
Source organism: Tetmemena sp. SeJ-2015 (assembly GCA_027382625.1). Lineage (NCBI taxonomy): Eukaryota > Ciliophora > Spirotrichea > Sporadotrichida > Oxytrichidae > Tetmemena > Tetmemena sp. SeJ-2015. The sequence continues at coordinate 4,852 of JAJKFJ010024135.1, read as the reverse complement.
TGCTTGTGTTTGAGGACATAATCTCCGATTTGATAGAGTTTATTTGGCCTGTCTAGGGTTTGAGATTCTTGTTAGCGCTATAAATAAAATTAACTCTCATTTTTATAGAATAAGTTAAAAAAGAAAAGAGATAAATAAAGCTAGGAAGAAGCGGAATTAGAAGAGTAAGCTAACTCAACGGCTATTGAGGTGATTTCATGGAAGATTTTTTATTCTGAATGGGGGAGACTCAGCTCCAATGTTGCAAGCTTACAATAGGGGAGGTTTATTTGGGAACTGACGCGGGGGAAGTCAACCGATTCGACGTCTGACCATTTTTTAAAAATATAATTTCAAAAGACATCTATCATATTTTAGAGGTATAAAATTCAAAAAATTTTAATTAAATATCTAATTATGATAAAGTCTGATCAAATCAAATATAGCTTAAGATATCCAATAAAACATTCTATGCAGATAAATATGGTTAACACCCTTAAATATTTAAAGCATTTTGAGACATGGAAACCTCATTATTCTTTAATTTAAATTTATAATCATATTTCTAGAATTGTATTAAATTATAAAGTTAAATTAGGACTCTTAGGAGGACAGGGAAAAAATTTGAGCAACAAAGGAGGTGACCAAACAAAACCTCATTTATTATAAAACTTTCCTAAATGACTAAATACTCATAGATCCCATCGAGGTTGAGAGAATGGCAATTGAGGAATTTTATTCAATCTCAATGGCTGCAGAAAATAAGCATAGCTTTCTAATTTTTGCATTTCAGGTGTCAGTTTTGGAAGTAAAAACTGTGCAATAACACTATGTTTACGAAAATACAATTTACTCTATTTAACAAGTGCTGTTTATAAAATAGGCGATAAGGAGGTTCAATCTGCTACGTTACTAATAAACCCTGTTTAATATTATATTGATTTGAGTATAATACACTGAGGATCACTTATGTTCTTGATCATTACCTTCCTGGAATTAAATTAGGATGAATTTGCTTAAAAAATTAGTACTGTAATAAATAAAAAATTTTAAAATGATTATTTTACATTCCTAAAAAAAAATCTATTCTATATTCCTGGAATCTCCATTTCCTTACATTTGCATTTTTTCTGAAATTAATATAAATAATTTATTGAAATTGGGTATGCTTGTTGTGAAAAATTAGGATCGCCACCGATTTAGAAATTCATAAGATCTTTTAACTCCTACACAAATGATTACTCTGGGAACGACTTGCAACCAAATATGGAATGCTATAAAAATCCCATTCTTTTCCAATAAATTAAACCCATAAATATAGGACCTATAAATCCTACTTCTCTTTTAAAAAATAAATAATATTTAAAATTTAATTAAAGGCAAATCAAAGCTCTATATGTATTTTTAAAAGATCTTTTATTTACAAATAGTTTTTTTTATCGATTTACTAAAAATTTAATTTAGAATCTGCATGACTACGTTGTTAATATTCATTTAAAACATGGATTATTTTTTAAATAAAAATATAGTTTTTAGTAAATGGAAGATTCGAAGAGCACTTTTAAATCCTCTAGAGTCAACCAAACATTAACTTACATTAGGCTGTTTGACTTATTGCCAGGGATCTGAAGAAAAAACTTGCCTTCCTTGCTTAGGTTAGGCTTACTTGCCGGTGGGAGGGCTGTTGGAACCTAGGAGCTTAGAGAGAATTTATTTTTAGTCATTGTGAGATGGCTTGACTTGAGGGTGAGGTTTAGGGTTCTACTACTGCTGCATGAATTAATAGAAGGAATTAGTTTAAGAAGTTTAACAATAGAAGAATTTAATAATTGCCTCTTATCAAATGCAGATTAATTTTAGGCACACTGCCCAAAAAGAATTATATCCTTTATTTGCATCATCAAAATTTGCAAAATATAGTCAATATAGAGGAGAGGAGATAAGTATTAAGTTTTTATTATATAATCCTAATTAAAAAAAAATTAATTAAAAATATTATTATGATACTGTTAATTACGAATATATTATATTAGTTATTTTTTAATTATTTAAAAAAAAATAGATTAAAAATCTCTGAATTATATTTGATATTCATTCTTAAAGCAGGCTCATATCTTGCTATATTTTGAAAGCATTGAGAAACTTCAGAAATGGGATTAAATGCTCAATCATTAATTTACTAATAATTTGGCTAAAAAGTTCTTGGTTCAAATTATTTTTGTACTTTAAATTACAAGATTTCGTAGCAAGGCACAAAAAGCAAAAAGAAATTTGCACAATTTTAGGAGATTTTAGTAGATTTTATTATGACCTTTCTTATTTTATTGATAATAAGTATTTATATGTCAATCAAGTGATTTAAGAGACACAGCTAAGATCTCAATTCACTCGGTCCCAGTCTAAGCGATCGCTACATCAATCGCACTAGTTTTCTTCGGTCAACCATCACTACGACTCCTCCATCTTTAAAAGTAATTTAATTTATCAGAGACTTGGGAACTGGCTATCAATAAAGTTTTCCAGCCGCACCTAATATACCCAAGCTAAAATAAATTAGAAAATTTAAAATCACAGTTCTTTGAAATTCTTAACACTTAAAAATGAAACACATAAATTAAGGTTTTTTAAGAATCAAAAGCTTGTTATACAATTAAATCATCATAAAGAATATTGGACTTTTTATTCTTATTAATATTTAAAGCATAAGAAAGAAGTGGGAAGCAGCTTCAAACAAGACTTCGGTATGAGTTCCTACCGCAGTTAAAAGCACTTGAATAATTAGCAATTTAGAAATGGACTCGTGATAGATTCATTTGGGCCACTGGCTGCTCATCAAACTCAGCACTCAGACCAACTTTACAATAACAAATTCAGGCCTCCTCACAGACCTATTAAAGAGGAAAAGTACAGATCCAATCACCACCACCATCATCATCAAGATCTAAGAACTCACAGACAGAGTGCTGAAATTGATTTGAGACACAACCCTAAAAATTATCAACAGCTATAACAACCTCTAAATTATTACGAGTAAACACTTTTTTAATTTATTTTGAATTCAAGTAAGAATTATTAAATTTAGCAAAAGTAGGCTGGATTTTTCAGCCAGCCAATGACTCCAAATTAAGCCAGCTAAGAGCGATTACTTTTTGCACCAAACCCAAATTAAAGGTCCATCTAGACATTCCATCCTAACCAAATCTATCAACAAATTTCTCCTATCAATTAAAACTATTTAAATCTATACGCAATCATTATTTAGTTTAAATTACCTATAGCAAATGCAGCTACAGGAATATCTGGCTGCGAGTCAGCAGTATCATCCTTTAAGACATCACAACTAATTTGAAATGCAGCAAGCTAATACAAATGTATTTAGTTATATTACAAGCAGAGTCTTACGAGAATTCTCTTCGTGAAGTTAGCAATATCTTTGGAAGCAATAACTTCATGAACCAAGAAGTTAGCTCTTCTCCACCTAAGCTTAAATCAATCAATAAAAATGTTGTAATTTCATTTTATTCTTAACAATGTTAATTTTTATGAATGGTTTATGATATTTATTTACTAAAGAGTTGGAAAAAGTATAAACAAATTTTGATAAAAATAGAGATTTTTAGCTTGAAATAATCCATTGAAATATCTTAGAATTGATTCTACTATGATTTTATTATTATAAATTAAAATATTGCAAAAAATAATGCTTTTTTGTACTTTATATATTTAAATAAGCTAACTACGTAGACTCAAAACAATGAAATGGATTTTTAGCCCATCACTTTTGACAACAGAGGATAATTATAAACATTAATGAAATAAGTAAGAATTGAATATTGATAAGATTAAGTGCAGTTTGGGAGAAGTCCCAAAATGGGTTTAGAGAACTCTCCTAGCTATGCGTAGCAAACTCTAATGACTCAGCACTTCCTTCATGAGAGAGAATACGAGAAAGCCCTCCTCACTGCAAAGAACGACAAGCCAGTTGATTCTTATATCCATATTTTAAATGTGTATGATGACTTCAAGCAAGCAGTTAAGTCTTACAGTAAAAGAATATTATAACAATTATTTTGCTTTTGAAGTAGTGTGCCAAGGAAAGAGAGCAATGAGCAACATAGCAAGAATCCTAAAAGACCGGAGTAACTTCAAGTGGGGGAGGAAGATGATGACTGCAGAATGAGCAGTGGCAGCTAAACCAGTGTCCCTGATGAGAACAAACTTATCCTCAATCTCAAGAGACTAGATGCAGTAGTACTCTCTCCCACGGGTTTCAGAGAAAGAGAGGAGAATATTTCCATATTTATTATCAGAATATCAATGATTACTCAAACATCGATTTCAATTAGAGCAGCATCGATGATTCTGTAGTCTCTAAGCAGAATTTTAATTCCATTTTTTATAAGAATCTGATTTAGGAACTTGGAAGCGCTAAAAAGGGAAAGAGAGGAGCAAACGACAAAAAATAATTCTCAGAAAATCAAGAATCTAAGCTTTTTGCAAATCTTAAGAATCGATTCTTTGGCAGCAAGGCTAGTTAGGGAATTTATTTTATTCAAAAAATTTAAATTATAGTGGATTAAAATTAGAAATCATTTTTACAAATTAAAATTTGGCAAATGTAACAAATAAGATAAATTAATGAGTCATTTATATTTATCAATTAAAATTAGTAAAACAAGATGATATATATTTAAATAATTTTTAATAGCATCATTATAACTTCTATTTTATAATAATAATAATAATAACAACGCATTTTAGACGATCTAGCGTCTTGCGTGTTATATGTTAAACTTCGGGAAGCTATACAGCCACTCCCTTGTTAGATTAAGAAAAACTAAGTCATTCAAGCATTCACTTTCTGTAGTTTCTC
>JAJKFJ010024134.1:0-19005 GCA_027382625.1 Tetmemena sp. SeJ-2015 | reverse complement strand
TAGAATTATTATTTTTGAATTACTTTTATTTTAATTTAATTAATAGACATCATCAAGATCTTTAAAGTTTACAGTAAGATTAAAAACATTATAATCAAGAAATGGAATTAGATTTGAGATCTAACATTGATATATCGAACTAACAAGAATAGTTATTTTTTTAAAATACTTAAATAAACTAAAAACCATTGTAAAAATAAGACTAGGTCATCTTCTAAATATTTTTCTAAATACGATTATTTTCACAGTTCTAAGCCGACTTACGGTGATTTTTTGTAGTATTAAATGTCATATTTTGCTTTAGAGTAAATTTTAAGTCTTTAAACTTGATAAACATTTTCAAATCTTGAAGTATCTGCAGTTCCAACTGATTTATTTGATTATATTAGTCCTCGTTTTCACTCTAAAAGAATAATCTTAATAATGATGTAAACATTTTATCTTAGCTTGCCAAATAGATTAGCTAATAATTTTTTCAATTGTTTCTTTATTTTTACGAGTCTTAATAGCAATAATCTTGTCTTGGGCTGCATTTATTGCGAGAGTTCATTATTTTCAAACCCATTTTCTTTAAAATTCATTCGAAGTTAATGAATTAATTTATTATAGGCTACATCCTAAAATAAAGCACTTTTTTAATTCAGAATATATATTATCGATCTCTAAAACATATCCAACCTATATCTACTATTCTTAATTAAGAAGTTATGAGTCTTTTTATTAAATTAAATAGTTAAATGAAAACTTAAGAACTCAATAAAGTTAATCATAGATAAATAAGCAATAGAATATTTTGGAGCATGATACTAATCTTGATTATTTTTAGAATGTAATACCAAAAATAGAGAGGACTTTGACACAAAATCTTGGGAAATTAAAAATAAAAATAATTTATTAAATGAAGATTATATTGAGAGATTAAATACCAGCTTATTATTTTATATATTTTCTAAAAATTAGGAAAAAATAATTTATTTAAGAAAAGTTTGAAGTTTTATTATTTTTATATCTATATCTATATCTTTCTCTCTCACACTTAGTTTACTTGAAAATCTCCAGTAAAAATAGATTTTATTTACTGATCATAATATATTTTATAAAGAGAACAATTAGTAAGAGATCAGTGAAAATTAAAAAATTCGTTTTAAAAATATACGGGAACTCTATATATAAAGCATCTTAATTTATAAAATATTGTTTTTTGCTTGGTAAAAAAAATGAGAAACTAGGATAAAATTAATGAGCTAAAATAAAAATAAAATATTAGAACTGAAAACTATGAGAAAATAATATAGTTAAAAATTAAGTTAAAATTGGTTGTTGGTTAAAATAATAAATGAGTAGCTGCAATTTGTGACTGATAAAATCACTCATTCACCCTCTGATCTGCACCTTTTTCGAAAGCCAATCAAAAATGAATATGAGTTTTTTCTTTTATCATCTTTATAGCACATCTCTGGAAGGAGAGATGTAATGATCACTCATCATCATCTTCCATTTCGCTGTATTTCAAACTTGTGTCTCTTAAAACTCTGTACTAAGCCTACCACAAAAAGATACAATGATATAAAATTCTTATAATTTTATGTTTAATCAATCGAATGGTATAATATTGTTAAAATCAAGGAGATAGTCAAAATGTAATCTAAAATGGAATCCTGCTGAAGTTGATTATATGTCGGTTTATTAAAATAATTTAGACATTTTAAATTTTAATGGACCAAGCAGAACCTATGCCATTAAAGAACAAGAAGATAACTCGTCATCAGCGAATTGGCATTGCTTGTAAGTAAAATTTCATCATTCTATTAATGAATTCAGTGTTAGGAATGTAAGTAACAGCATGTGACCAGAAGTCTTAAACAGTAAATAACACTAAAACTTCAAAAAGGAAGAGTTGGAGAATTAAGAAAACACATTCAGAGTAGTTTGACTCTAAACCTTAGGCAAGTGCAGATGAAGACAAGAACCTTTCAAGTGGAATTTACTCAAAATGGAGGTGACTAATTCAAATCTTCATAGCCTCAATAAAACCATTACAACTAAAATATACAACTACCCTTTAGCAGGAGGTTCCCTCCATTAAAAATAAAACATTCATATAAAATAAACTGAAATATAATTCACTATTCTACACTTTCACTTTTAGATTAAATTGATTACTCTCTTGATGAAAAAAATAATTTCATTAATTGGAAACATTTCAACTGCCATTTATTTCTTCAATTTTAATTTAACTATTTTGGATTTATTTTTATAAAATATTTAGATTAAATTTAGTTTAAATTAATGAAATAGATTTTTCCTCATTTAATTTAATAATATGGTATAGCTGAGATTTGATGGAAAAGTGATTAAATTATTATTTAAATTAAAATGGATTTATTTTATGTCAGCTTAAGTGAGACTAATTTGAATAATTATTAGACCATTCAATTCATCATAAAAATTTAAGAAAATAACATCCATAAACTATTGTGTAGAAGTGCTCAGTCAAGAGTTATAAGCGACACAAGTTCTTTCAAAATTGATATTTGGTCTTTTGGAGTTTGTGCTCATCATATCTCCCTCTAGAAATACAAAGATGATTAAAGAAGAAACTCATATTAATTTCAATGAGCTATCGAACAAGCCCCATATTGAGCTACAATGATCACATTTTATCGGCCAACACTTTACAACTCTTCATTTATTATTTTAATTTAATTACGATTTCTATTTACTTTTTAACTATAATTTAGTTTTTTAACCATTATAAAAAATATTATTTCACATAAGTATGATCGGAAAGCTATTTAAATTTAATTTAATTTTAAATTTTGAACTTAAAATAATAACTCTAAAAGGATGATTGGATTCAATTAGACTTAAATAGTCATATTGCAGAATAAATAAAAATATGATATTTTTAAATATATCCTTTTCATTGCAAAAATAATATATATAGAGAGATTTTTATAAGGCTTTTTGGTAAAATTCATATATTATAATTATATCTTACATTTAATATTTTAATTTTTGTTTTTTTGCTTTAAAACTATATTTTTGAATAAAGTTCTTCCTTCTTTTTAGCTTTTAAATGAATATTTTGAATGAAAATTATTGATATTATTATTTGCAAATTTATATAAGCAGATTCGATGATAAAAGAACTAATACATAATAAGACTTAATAAAAAGTATATCCAAAGAATTTTATTCTAATTATATAACAAAAATAATATTTGTTTAAAACAATTAAAGCAATTAAATATCTTTAGAGCTTAATACAAAATATAGACAAACAAAAATGAGACTAATTAATTATTTTAATTAGTATAATTTTCTAATTTTAATTTTAAATCAATACAACCACAAATCTAAAGTGAAGAATCTACTTCATAGGGTGCCTTCTATTAAAAATCCTATTTGCCATCTTAAACATAATATCTAGCTAGTCCTGAGATAAATTAATCTCAATATGGCTCCCCATATCCACTTAGTTCATAAATATTAAATTTAGGTTTTATTTATAAAAGCTAAATAAAAAAGATTTCCAAGAATAATTTGAAATTCTCGAGTATAGTTAATAAATTTCATATAAATAAGATTATTCTATTAAATATACTATATTTTTAGTAATGTAATTTTACATAGCAATTGTTGTTTATTTGTTATATATTTATAAATTAATTTATAAAACTTAGCAAACATAAGAGAATTCTAAAAATAGATGCGCCTCCAATACTGAGTCCTTAGATAGATAGTCAAAGAAAAACTCTAATTCATGATTAAGAGTTAATATAATCAGATTAAGCAACTAATTTAGTTATGGATGAAAGAATATAAATTCCTGATGAGATTAGTGCATCTTTAATTTAAATTTAATCAAAAAATACAAATGATTCTCATAAGGAAGTCGTATTATAATTTTAAAAATTTAATAATTTTTATTTAAAAATAGAATTAATTAGAACATTAGGAAATAACTAAATGATCTTAATTATTTTTATTTAAGATAAAATAAAATATAGTTGCAATTTTACCAATTGTTCTTATCTTAAAAATTTAAAGTAAAACATAATACATTTGTCTTAAAATGAAAATAATTATATTTTCAGATTTACTGAGGAATTTTGCTATAAAAAATATTGAGTTCTTATAAAATTTTCATAGTTGAGTATATATTTATGAATATGATATTTATATATTCTCGTTAATTTTAAGTTTATTTATTTTGCAATACAAAATAAGTAACTACAGACTCCAGATGAGATTCTTAAAAATAAAATTTTTAATGAAGACACTTTAATTAATATTGACAGATAACAGACAGATAACTTTAAAATCAATCCGAGCAATACTTTCAAAAAACTTGAGGATAAACATATCGATTAAAACCAATAGAGCTAAAATATCAATAATTAGCTTTCAAGTGGAAGAGGCCTCTCAAATTCTTAACTATACAGTAGTTAAATCCAATCAAATTAAGGAAATTTAATAATTTTAAATTCTTAATATTTAGAATAATTCAAATTAAATTGAGAGAGAATGAGAATTTGAAGATAAATTAAATAATCCGTTCAGTGACATTAGTTATTTATAATTTCTGAAATTATTAAACCCAAATTGGTGAGTCTGTTTTAATAGCGAGGTTATAAATATGCGCATCTGCCCTTTTAGATAAAGGTTTATTCCTTATGGAACTGCAGATCCTTTTGTTGTAGATACTGTACTTTCTACTGCTCTCGGCGATAGTATCAATCCCGATAACCGAATGAGGACTTTGCCACTCTCAGCATAAGGTAAGAGGAATCCATGACGTTAAAACCCTCCCTGACTGATAATTTGAGTTATCAGTCACTCAGGAGTCTCAGGCGCAAAGACTGAATGTCTAGAAGATAGGTCTAAGAGTAGTCGCTCTCCACCTGTTTTAGTAGAGCAAGAGATGCACTTATATTAAGCATACCTACTCCTTTATCTTCTTGGCATCTGGTTCTTTAGGCATTACCAACATATCTTGCACTGACCTAATCTCACTTCCGTTGACCTGCATTTACTTGCGCTAACCTCGAGCTGACTCTCGCGCTTTCAACTATCCACCAACCTGAAATCAGCCACATCAGAAAAGAGTTAATATTTAGGATAAAAATTTAAATAATATGATCCTAAATAAATTTGAGACATAAATTTTCTTAAGAGAATGACGTCTTTAAACTCTATGGGCAATTAGAAATAAATAGGGAATTTTTTTAAAAATAATCTTAAGTCTAGAACTAATAATTAAATATAAAGCTCATATTCTATCGTTAAGTAAAACTGGATACCATTTAATTTTCGGGTGGTTTTATAATGAAATTTTTAAAAGTTAGAGTTAAGGAGTAAAATAATTACAATTTTTGTTGAATTTATAACCTATATGAGAGAGATTTATATTCTTAATTAGGTAGTATGTTTTAGGAGTAGTTAAAAATTGTTTTATTACTATAAATTTTAACATGCTTTGTTTAAAAGCCATGTCAGTATCGTAAATGAATTTATTTTTGTATAAAAAAAGTTAAATAAGTATCTTGCAGCCTATCAATAATTAGTCTTTCAACAAGCGTTAGCAGCGTCAAATATCTCATTAATCACCATCTTTACATTAATTTTAAATTTCTTTAGATCTCATGTTTCAAATTATGAAAGCTCAATCGAAAACATAAGATAGAGAACATAACACTTTCTTATTTCTAGTAATAATTTATAATTAACATATTCCTATAAATTTTTTCTTTAAAAAATAATTTAAATTGCTCCTTTATTACATCAACAATTACATTATATTTGAATCACCAATTATATTAAAATAATTTTCTGTACTTCTTAAAATAATCATATCTTAAACGTTTTTCTATCAACTCATTTTACTTTTAACAACTATACTAAGAATAAAAACTTTAAACATTTGAGGAAATTTTTACTTCAAAATATTTATTTAAATTACTTTAGTACAAATGAATAGTTGTTAGATAAATAGAAGTTTATTATATACTTTGTAAAAAACTTTGGGGTGCCCTTTCTTCGACAGTGAAATTTTAAAGTGAATAAAGGTAAGAAAAAATATATTTATAAGGTAATTTTCGCTCCTAAATCTGATTAATCTATTTATAGAGGTCTTTTCAAATTTCTAAATCTTCAAATTTTAATCTTAATTTAGTCAATGAGAGGGCAGCTGCACCTAAATAAATTATATATTAAGCTATTTTTTTCGCTTTTGTAAAAAAAAATTAAAGGACAATTTTAAAATAGCGCAACATTTTTGAATACATAATATAGATCTGCTTTAACCCCAAATAATTAAGCTGAAGAAATTACAGCATTAGCCCCTTAATCATGAATTAAACTTTGTTTACATAAAAATGTTGCGCTATTTTAAAATTTTACTTTATATTTTTATTTTACAAAAGCGAAAAAATAGATTAAAATATAGATTTTATTAGGTGCAGTAAAAATTTGGATAGGTCAAATTAAAAAATGAGGGGCTGCAACTTCATGGAGGCAGTTAAAATTACACATTTGCCCCTGATATGCAGCTTGTTCGATAGCTTATCAAAAAATAACATGAGTATTTTCTTAAATCATAATCTCATGATCTCTCACCAGCGAGATGTGACGCACGCTGTGCTCTCAATTTATAATCTTTGTCTCTGGCAACTTTTGTCACTTATAATTCTATATTGAGCAATCCCACAGTTGCTTGGATATAAATTTCTTAGAATTCTATGTTAAATCGAATGGTGTAATCATTACTTAAAGTGGGGACACTTTATCTGTTACTGATCGACTATCTTTATTCTAATTTATAATTTGATTTATTTTTCCATTAAATTTTTAGCTCTAATTTAAACTAGGTAAATTAAATAAACTCACAGTAGAAGTAATAACCACAGATATTATAATGTAAAGTCTCTTAAAATAGAATGGTACAAAGCCATTAAATATTCATTATACTTTTTTATAAAGTATTTTAGTAAATGACTAATAAAAATACATTTCTTAAATTATTGCTTAATTTAAGTTTGCTGAAATTCAAATAAAAAATCTGCGAGACACTACTTTTTCATTGGTAAACTATCCTATGTGTAATATCTCAAAGCAAAAATATTTATTCCCTTAACCGAGCAATTATATAAATGGATTTTCGTTTTAACTAGCGTGAACCTAAACTGATATCGTTTAATTAAGCCTTAATAATACTAAATATATTTTATATTTCATTATGATTACTTAACCTGCAAGCTGTTATCTTTAAAATAAGTTAAGTAAAATAAAATAAAAATCAAGTATAGCAAACAAATCTGATTATAAAAGTACCCTCTATTAAAGTTTAAACAGCAAATCAAGTTCGTTTATATATAAAGTTTGATCTTCAAAATTAGAAACAAACTAATTATGATCGGCATTTCAATTTATATCTTTAACTTTTAATTAAATAATTCTTATAAGCTTTTCTAGTAAATTATATGGCATTCATTCAAATAGCTAGATTAAAAAAGCGTATTCGATAAAGAAAAATTTAGTTTAAAAATCAATAAGAATTGCAATAATTATAGTAATAAAACTCTAATTCAAGAAACAAAAAGAGAGTACGAAGATAATTACAATGCTGAACTTAATCAATCTAAGTCATTATCATCTTCAAATCCTTTTAAAAAATCTTAGAATTTTAATCAAAATTAGAACTTCCAAATTTAATTTATTTACACAATTTAATTTAATGAGGAAGGTTATATTCTAATGTAGCATATTTTTTAACAATAATATTTTTTTAAAAAAATGTTTCTTCATAAATATTTTTCCCCAAAAAATCATGCAATCACGTAAATATAAAATATAGTAAATGATGATAGAAATCTTTTGAAATTTATAGCTCTCTTAAATAATGCCAATTATTGAAATTTATTTTTTTCATTAAGAGAATAATGATTTATTCTGGTTATTGAACTTGAAATATTTTAATTAAACAAATTTTGATGGGTTAGGATAATTAATACTTAAGCAGGGAGGGAAGTAAAGAGATTATATTATCAAGTAATATGAGCGGATCTTTTTAGGCTTTGCCTATTATTGACATGTATTCATTTTGCTCAGAGGAACAACCAAAAGTGGATGGTAGATAGAGATTAGAAATGACTGAGATATTGTAAAGAAATATTACTGGCTCGGCTCTTGCAATTACATATCGTAATACTCGATTTTACTAAATCTCATTTCATTATAGCTGATAATTTAAAGGAAAATAAAATTAATTTATATATATATATATATATATATATATATATATATATATATATATATATATATATATATATATATATATATATATATATATATATATATATATTAAAATAAAATGGAATAAATCAGCTGCAGTTAAAATGTTCACAATTTAAATAATTAGAAGACCATTAGATACAGCATAAAATTCTAAGAAATTTGTATCCTTGTAACTTTTGTGTGGGAGCGCTCAGTAGAGAGTTATAAGCGTCACAAGTTTGTTATTTTCATATTTAAATTTTTTTTTAATAATTTGTGCATGAGTCATATCTCTATTCTGAGAAGTGCTAAGAAGATGATTAAAGAAGAAACTCATATTAATTTTCTATTAGCTATCGAGCAAGCTGCAGATCAGGGGTGAATCTTCGATTTCAATAGCCACTAAGTTATAACTCTCCATTTATTACTTTAATCAATCAACAATTTTAATTAAAAGTTCTACTATATTGTGAATGCATCTTGGGTCTCACCAGATCAAGCAGTACAATTTAATTTCATTGCTATATTAATCTTAAATTATGATATACAAAACTTTAAAGACAAAGACATACAATAATATTCATTTAGGACAGATGCTTGTAAACCTGCTGATATAAATTATAAAATTTAGATAAATCATAAATATAATAATTTGTAAATTATCTTTATTTTATTTAATTTTCCATTTATTTATCCATTTATTCTTTACCCATAATCAATTTATTTTTTTAATTAAATTTGCAGAAAAGTTTAAGCAATCCAAGGTTGCTTCTGAGAAAATAGGAAAAATTAGCTGAACTACTTAAAAGTAGACCCCTATTATAGTTTGATTATGAATACTTTATTGAGGGTAAGCAAAAACTAATGAAGATATAGTTCTTGAGAAAGTGATAAATATTAAATTAGAGATAGTTGAAACATTATGTTTTTAAATTTAATGAGGGAATCAACTCCTACCAAATCAATTTCATTGTTAGTTTTAGCTTCTGCTCTTTGAGAAATTAAGTGAGGGTAGACTCCTTCTGAATTTTGAAGTCGGAGCAGGATTTACTTGCGAGTTTTCATAACTTTGATCTTAATGTCATTTAAAAGTGCTCAAATACAAGTATACTTTTGAGAATTTTTGATTGACTGCGAGATAATATTCTGTTGTTCGAGAAGGATGCCTTATTTGTCCTGAAAGCAGCTGTTATTTTAAATTGTATAAGTTTAGGTTGTTATTGTTGGTGATACTGTTGATGATGAAGTAGATGTAGGTATTTAGGCAGACATTTAAATTAAATTAACTTTTATTTAAAGTATAAAATGCTGAATCACTTATCAAGAATGGATTAATATTTTAATTTATAAGAAAAACCAATCGACTATACATTAATCATATTCATCCAATATCTCAATAGAATAACCAATCTCTCCCACAGTAACTTTCTTCCTCTAGAAATGATAGCTCTTAAAAGAAAAAGTTACAATTTCCCAAGTCCCCTATTACCAAAATAAAAGAACAGCCTAGATTGAGATACTTCAGGTAAAGTGAAGGACGAGAGGGCACTCAAATAGTTACAGTCCTAAATATTAACTAAAATAAAAATAAGAGAGCATAAAAATCATTAAGCATATTCTAAAAAACATTTGACATTAATTCCTCATCAAATGAACACAGTAGTTTAATTAAACAAGAGAAGAACTCTCAAAATAATCCAATATCTCATAGCTTTATAATTTTTTAATGTTTCATCTAATACTTTTGATATCGTGATTAGAATAAATTTTTTTTATTAAATGCTAAATTTAATGAAGTTATTTAATCATAGATGAGAAATGTGAATACTTTTAATTTACTTGCCATTTTAAGGAATAAGATATAAATTATAATAAAAATATATAAGCTAAAATATAAGATATATTAGTATTAGTTAAGATTTATTTTATCTCTTTTGCCCAGAAAACATTATTCTATAAACTAAAATAGCCCATTTAATAAAACTAAACTTCCAAACTTTCAAAGCGAGAGCACTAAACTTAAGCAATAGATTGAATCCCAAGATTTTACTCAATTAAGATACTTTAAAAAGAAGTATTTAGATCAATCAAAGAGATAGATTTATTATTATTTTATTAATATTTTGATAAGAATATTTATATTTTGTTTAAAATAAGATTGGATAGACAATTCTAAACTACAGCAATCAGAGTGTTATAGATTAATCTACTCTCCTTAATCAGTAGAGAGTTAATTCCTTCCTGAGTAAAGATGCTACTTCTTCTTACTATGATTCCAGAAACCTACCTCTCATCAAAAATCAAAAACTCTCAAGGAACCTCTAAGTTTCCTAAAATAGATATAAAACAGATACTAAGAATAACAAGAACTACTCATTTTAAGGCTATTGAAAACCATTCAGATTTCAATAATAAGAATATGAATTATTCATTCGAAATAAATATATCTCATGTTTTAAAATACTTTATAATAGTGTAAATTGAGTTGAAAAAGATTGGGAGGAATTAATCAAATTGATGAGTTTTAGTCATATTCTTTAATATCCTTCAGGATCCTCATCATTTTCAAATATGTTATTTTATGGGTTAGATTATTTTCTGAATATTGGAAACATCACTTTTTAATCGAAGTCTTTCCACCATCTAATTACTCTAACAATTTATTGTTCTAATTTTAAATAAAAAGCATTCAACAATTGAAGAAATTAATTATCTTTACTTCAAATAATTTATCCTTTGACATGCTTAATTAACATAAATCAAGGTTTTTAACTAAGAGTTATTATATTGTTAATCGCAAAATCTTATTAAAAATTATAATACTCAATAATTTCAAAGCTTAATAACTAATTTTATAAATAAAGAGATAATTAAGTTTTTATTTTTGGGGGACGGAAGTGAACACCCCTCAAATATGAACAAAATGCCAAGAAAAGTTCCCATATGTTGTCAAAATCAGCTAAAAATGCAAAAAAATAGATTAATTCTGGCTTTTAAAATTTCCAAGAGGGTCTATTTTATTAATTTTATTTATTTATTTAATATTCATGACTGATTGATGTTATGATTATGTTTTATTCCCCAAAATGACTATATGCCATTTCATTATTTTATATAAAGCTATTTTTAAAGAGGTTATCTGCTCTATAGTAAGTCCCCAGATAGCTGTATAATTTAAGAACTTATTTAAACCATGAATTGTTATGATTATTCTTAGACAATTGTACATATAATTGCAACATCATCTAAAGTATGTTAAAAGTTTATCAATGAGTTTGCAGCAGTTATTTTATGTAATTGCAGATATAGAGATATTGTCTTTTATATTAAAACATTTCATGTTCTTCTTTAAATCATATTCAAGTTAAGATTGCGAAAAATTTGATGAACAACTAAATCACATTAAAAAAAAAAACTGATTTAGATTCATGATTAAAATATAACTCGGAAATAATTTAAGGTCGTTTTATCAAATATTAAATCATAAATTTTGGCCACCATGGAAATTTTGAAAGTTAAAATTTCGTAATTTTTTTGCATTTTAAAACTGTTTGTCCTTAATGGATGTTTTTTTCATAAATTTTGATCGTAAAAAACGGGGAGGTATGCTCTTCCTTCCCACCCCACATCTTTCCTTTATTTTCAAGTAATTTTAAATCAGAGAAGAAAAAAATTAAAATAAAATATTTTAAAGTTAGTTAAAGAGTTTTGTACTGACTATCTCTAATTCCATTTTAATTACTTTATAAATTATATCTGAAATTATTCTCAAGTAATAATTTATAATTGTAAAAAATATTTAAAATTATATGGAGATAAACATATGATTAAGCTCATAAATAATAAATTGGTGTTACTCCTTTGTATTTGGTTGTAATGGGTTAATCAATTTATTGATCTGGTTGTAATAGTGTCTGTGATGCATCTGCTGCAAGTTCTTTTTCTATTTCAATTTGAATTTGAAGTGTTTATGTAATCCAGCTCATAGCTGCTCCAAGGACTATAGTTGTTATTATACTAGAGACTTTAATACAGAATCATCTATCTTTTTTTCCTATAAATTCATTCATATAGAGTTCTTTTAGGCGTATTAAATATATTTTATTTTTTTTAATTGATTAATCTCTTAATTTGATTGTAGATAACATCTGCTATTTCATCAGAATAAATAATAACAGTAATAGACTATTATACAAGAGACCGCTTTAACACCATCCAAAATGGGAAGACTAAGATACAAGACAAAGAATCAGACTAACTTAACAACAATAACAATTTCATAGTTTAACAACTAAGATATTTCGAAATAAATGGAATAACTCTTTTGACACTTTCAAAGCAGTTTCAATAAATAATCACTTCCAAGTTCTTGATATAATGAAGTTAGGACTATTGATACCAGCATGACACAAAAAAGCCAAAAGTGAAATTGATACAGAAGAAGAAAACACAAAGTTAGTCATTCATAATCCTCCCTTCCCTTCCATTAAAAATAAAAACATTAATTATTAAAACATTCACATATTATCCCTTCAGCTCCTTTTTAAAAAAAATTTTCAGTTTGTATCTGTAAAGCCTGGACGAACGAGGACGAAGGTCCTTTCATCTGTTCTAAAACTTGGTACTTAAGCACTCCTTGTCGGCCGAGTATTGCTAGAAAAATTTGGTAAAAAAGGTAATTTTGCTATTTTATTAATTCTTGCAATTATAGGGAATGATCTGTTGTAACAAGCCAATTATAGATGATTTTTAAGCTACTTCTCTATATTTCAGTAATATGACTAAAACCAATGCCTTCTTACAGTAAAATCTGGCTTTCTAGTAGTGGAAAATCGGGGCCGAACGGATAATATTATATATCACGTTTTTAAAGATAGATATCATCTACATCAGTTTTCTACAACTCACGATTCTTTATTAAATTTTCTAGTATAGTACTATAGTTTAGGTGGTGGCTATTAACAGTTTGTAGTGGTCTGAGTTAACTGAGAGAACTAGTGCAAAAGCTATAGCTCCTCTTATCATACCTCCAAAAGCAATCATTAGGATTTCATTATCTGCCATACTTAACTCTTAATCTTTGCTACTTTTCCTATAAGGTTTATAAGATCCTCTCATTTGTTGATCATCTACTTAAAGTTCTGATTCTAGTTGATCATCAAAATTTCTAAATAACAATTTATTGCTATGTAGCAGGAGTGAGGGCTTTTAAAATATACAGAGGGATCATTACTGATACTAATCTTGCCGTTATGGTGGCAACAAGAACAAATAGAATCAAATAAATAAAATATCAAAGAAGATTAAATTAATTTCAAATTATATATAAAATAATAAATAATTCCTTAAACTTATTTATAATGAAATTACTTCGATTAATCTTTCATATTTTATTATGACTTATTTTTAAGCTATTTTTTTAAACACTGAATAAGAATAAAAGTGAAAAATATTTACTCTCACTAAGAGGTTTAATCTTTAAATATGAGCCAATTAAGCTGCCATTCATTTTGTGCGATTTAAATTATTTGATAGCAAATAATTTTAATATCCTAATAAACTTTAATTATAAAATTAATTGAATCAAATCTAGTCTGAAGTAGGTTGAGTTGATCTAAATCTTAATCGAACAAATGATTTTATTTATTTGTTTGAACTAAGTCCTAGATATACATAGACGAAGGACTCAGCAATTTAAGATGCAGTTTCTATAGTTATTCTTGAACCTTACTAGCAATCAGCACTGATATTGTGATACCCATAGTGAGAGAAAGTGAAACCACAACAAAACAAAGCTATCACTCCGGAGAGTTGCAAATACTCTGCTATCAAATAACATAAGTAAGCTACTTACATAGATATATCATTGCATAAATTATAAAGCCATAACAAGTACAATCATAAGTTCTTTATAAGGACTAAGAGAAACGTGAGCTATTTTTTTAAGCATGAAAGATGTCACAAGACCCATAGATATACCCATTATAATTGAAGCAATTGACAGCTTTAAAAATCCCATCACCATATATATAATTGTGTCTGAGTCTAGTTCTATTCCTCCTAAAATTTCATTTCTCTGATAATAGTTATTTAACTATTTTTAATTATAATAATTAGTAACATTAAATTAATAATTACTATTATACAATAAAAATATAAATAAACAATAAATAGGAGACCATGCATTATTTACTATCTTATAACATTTTAACTGGGATTTATAAAACAGCTTTGCTAAAAGATATTGATTTATATGTATAAAATGATCATTATATCAGGACTTGACCCAATACATTTATTGTGTTTTCTTTCTTGATTAGTTATATAACTTTATTATCTTATTTATTATAAATTTGTATATTTTAGCAATTATAATTATGAAAGGAAATGTTGTTAAAGACTGTCGCAAAATGATATTCATTATATGAATAATTTTCTTAAAGCAATTAAAAAGATTATTCTTTGCGATATAACTTTTTTTGAATAGATAATTGATTGAATTGTAAGCTTAAATGTTTGGTATTAATTTGTTTATAAGTAAATGAATGTGGTTAATATAATAGGATTGATTTCTTTGTGAGTCGTGATAGAGAGATAGAATAGATCTAGTTAATAAGATAGACATAGAGTCATTGACAATGCCTTCTCCAAACAATATTGAGTGAAGTGTTTGATACGAGTCCTCTTTTACCAATGTTAAAGCAGCTATTGTGTCACTTGAACAAAGCACACTTGCTTCAGTTAATTTATAAAATATGCTAAGAGAAGACATTCAATTGGATAGATCTAGGAGTCATAACTCATTAGGTATTTATTTCCAAATAGAATTAGCGTAGACAGAATCACCATATTCAGCAGAGTCCCAAATACTCCCAGAGTCATAATGTATCACAATAATTCATTTAATTACAAAATATTTTTAATAAATATAAACATATAATAGTGGAAGTTTTTCATGAAGTTCTTTCCTTTAAGAGTGTAACCTGCTGAAAATATAATGGGAGGAAGGATCACAAAGAAGAAGCTGTTGTCCGAAAATTACACTTCCACATGGAAAATCAAATTATATCAATAGTTTTATTTAAACCTCGCTCAATATGAATGCAGAAATCATTCCTAGAATAATGGCAAGCGAGGACTCATGAATATAGTTCATCTATAGAACAAAATTATTCTTTAGCTTGAAGCAGTAGATTCTGAAATAAGAAAAGACAATTACTTTTTTAATGGTGATGTAGTGAGAAGAAACTGCATAGATTATTAGTAGAATAGCTGAAAATATCAGAACAACAGTCACGGAGTCTCTCATATATATTCTGAAGGGTGCTTTTGTAATTGCTTATAATTTAAAAATAACTGATTCATTAATTACTAACTGTTTAATTTTGTTTTGAGTTCTTTTAAAATAATTTATGACTTCTAAATGGTTTTTTAATAACAAAATAAGTCATCTTCATAGAATCTGTTGGCAGGAGGTTTAAAGAACACTATTTCTTAAAAGATAGAGGCTAGAAGAACTGTTAGTGTTAATCCTATAGGAACTAGCAGTTTAAGCCTTAATGGTAACAAACCTAGTATATTAAATGATATATTAAATTACTATTATCTTATTAGCTCAAATACAAACAGCAAATAAAAGATTAACACTGCTTCTGCAGCTACAAATTTATTTGAAACTCCCGAAGATCAAGCTGCCAGAGAAAAAAGAGAAGCTGAACTAGAGCAACTCAAGTCAATTTATCAGTAATTTGTTAAGTCCAATTTATACGAGTGTGTCGATGAAATTCTTAAACGGTAAAATGAGAAGGCTGAAAATCTAAATTTCGAATCTTTCAAGGTAGAAACTGCCTCCAGAAATGAAGCAATTATATATTTTGTTTAAGAAAGGCTGTGCAAGAGCTACTTCAGTTCTTTACTTTGAGAGACGAACAGCAAGAGAAGATAACAACTAAAACCAAGGAGTCAGTAGACAAATAAACATCAAGACTAGATGCACTCGAGCGCATGATAAGAAAGGTCCAGAATTCACAAGTAGATTTTGAGTCTATACAAAAGAAGATCAACAAAGTGGTAAGATTCTCATCAAGTATAAATGCTCAATTTAGGAAGCAAAGCAAGAATTGGCACAGGAAATTTAAGACAAAGCACTCTCAGGGATCAAGGATTAAATCAATCTAGTCAAGGCAGGAAATTGCTTCATTCAAATTACTTTTATTAAAGGAATTGAAAGCAAGATGGAGGTGGTGAAACTGTAAGACTAGAGAACAGCAAAGATAGAAAAAGAAATGCAGAAAGTTAGAGAGCTAGCCCACAATTTCAGAGATCAGCAAGCTTCAGAATTAAATGAGGAAAAGTTGAGAATCGGAAAACTCGATTAGTTTGTTAACGGATAAATCGACAATTTAAATAATTTCTCACAATAAATAAATTTTAGACAAATTATAGCAGAAGATTGACAACAATAAGTACTTCCTGACTAAACTAAATGAGGCACTCACTTCTCTTGACACTCAAGTAGCTTCTTTCAATTCTAAGCTTTCTCTTTCTATTGAGAGATTGGAGTGGGAGAATGAGCGAAGACTTCTGACTGAGGATTTTAAAAGAGCGATGAAGTAGCTTAATGATAATTAAATTAATTGATTGAGTATGGAATGAGTTCTTGTTGGTGAAATTCCGAGACTAGGAAGCAGCAAAAGAGGCTTTGCGAGATAGCTTTACTTATATGAAATTATTCATGCCATTGTAGAATCAAATGATGGCTTTTGATTCCCTAAGTTATGTGGTTAAGAATCAGCAGATAGATGTTCTTGAGGAAGATAAGTACTACACCTATATGCTGAGCAAGCTAAGTAGCCTTTCTCAGAATATTACTTTAGAAAAGGGGAGAGCTGACAAAATGCAAACTGAAATGGCTGTCAGGACTGCAATAGGAGATTAACTTAACGAGGTGTTATCATATTTATTTGTATGAGTGTTGATTCGATACGCTATGCCAAAGGAAGAAGATGGAGGCAGCTTACTATCAGGAGGAGGCAAAGTAAAGAAGCCGATAAGCTAGTCTGTCGAATCATATATGTCTGAGCTGATTAAGTAGCAGATTGACGACACTAGGATGAGAATTACCAAACACAAACTTAATTGATAATATAGGATTAAACTGTTCTCGGGAGGGTATGTGACATCAGCAGAATAACTGAGAACTGCCATGCCCATGAATGAGATTTAAGAAATGATAGAGAGAGTGGAAACTAAGATTGAGCAATAGCTTAAGAAAGTTAAATAACACACAGATGTACTCGATCGAATAAAGAGAGACCGTGAACTCAAGGATCTAGAACGATAGAGAAGATTAAAAGGGGGAAACGAATCTCCAACTGAAGAAGAAAATGAACAACTCAAAGATGCACACATCAATTTAGATGAAGGGGAAGAGTATGAACAATATTATACTTGTAAATTATATTCTTGAATGAAGATGAATTATATGATGATGATCAGCAAGATGATGAAAACACAAATGGAATTTAAAATCAGGAAGGGGATATGTCTAAGATAAAAAGAAAGAGGAGAGTTAGAAAGATAACGGATGCTAATTAGACTAATTAAGATTAGAATAAGATATAATCAAAGCTAGTTTCTGCTCAAAGAAGCCCAGTTCATGAATTATATGCTGAGGACTCAATAACAGATGGATCATCTTAATTTTTTTTTATTTTAATTCACCAGTTAAAAGGTTCAACATAAATGATCCTAGCTCTGAAACTCTTTAGCTTGGAAATGTTTATTAAATAGTTGTAATTGTTAATGAGAGGATTTCTAAGCCTACAATTTTAGATGAAAATGAGATGATTATCGAGGAAAACTTATCAGGCAGAGCGAGAAGGTCTACACATAGAAATCCATCATAATATATTCAAAATGCGAACTAGAACTTTTAAGGGTATGTTAAAAATAACTCCCTCAATTCACAGGAAAAGAAAAATAGTAAGATTATGGCATCGGAAACAGGCTAGGCTAGTAATAGTCATTCATATTTATTTTAAGAAAACTGATTTTATATTCAACTAGTTAAAATATAAACTCTGCTAGTAATGGAGGTCTTAATACAGTTGTAAATGCAACCCTGACCAAGGTTTAAAAGAAGAAACTAGTTCAAGAACTCAAGGCAGACATCCTTGATATATTGCAAAGCTCAATTGAACTAAAAGTGTCAGAGTAAGTTTTTAGCTGATGTTTATGAATCTTAGAGCGACATCAGAAGTACTGAACTAAGTGAGGAAGCTAGACTTAGATCTAAGGAACTCTAATGTAAGAGTAAATGAGCGTTTTGCTCAGGACTTGCTTGATGCAAGAGAGCGTTTTAGATAAGACTTTGAAGAGGCGAACTTAGAACTTATTGAGGAAATTAAAGGTATAATTATAATTCATTTAGAAGTTTACCTATTAGCTTTGAAGAAGCAAAGAGCTAGGGACAAGAGTGATTATGAGATAGAATTCAATAAATTTAGCGACAGAATTAGTGAACTAAAGCAGGATATCTCAGGCTAATTCTCTTAATTTGATAACTTAGCTTAAATTGTAAGCTTCCTTTATTTTTAATCAAATCTATAGATCGCTATGACGATTGAGAGTGAAATAGTTTCCATATCAACTGAGGAATAAGATATAAAAGATAGATAAAAGATGGCTCTAGTTGGGGCTAAGGACAAAAATATCCGCATTCAAGAA
>JAJKFJ010024133.1:0-19027 GCA_027382625.1 Tetmemena sp. SeJ-2015 | reverse complement strand
TAGAAGTGCGATGAGGAACAGCTGCAACTCCTAACTTTCTCATCTGCAAAGCAACTTTCAAATGCGAGAGTATAGTGCGCGCTGGCACTCTCAACATTTTTGCGATGGAGTTGATGTTGAGAACTGGTTATTACTACTGATAAGGGTGACTATATCCATACCTTAGAGTCAAAATGAAACTGAGATAGGATGTGTAGTTATTTTTGAGTAATTTCGCGTTTGACTAGCATGATTATAAGTATTAATAAAGAAATTGATTATACACAACTTATTTTCACTTTCTTATCATATTATGGGGTTTTGAATTCTTATTGATTTAAAAATTAGTTATAAATATTCGCAAAATTTTTATTTTAAATTTTAAATAAAAAATTTTATATAATAAATTAAATTTGTTAGCATATTTATTGTGAAATAGCATATTTAAAAATTTAAAGCATCAATTTATTTTTTTTCCAATAAATAATTTTATGTATAAATTAAAACCCTATAATATAATAAGGAATTGATAACAATTTTAGTATAATTAGTGTCTTTATTTTAATATTCATGGATGGCGCACGTCTGTCGACTTATTTTTCGATTAATATCCCTAAAAAAAAGTTGATGATAAAATTCACAACCTTTTATAATTAAATTAGAGCTTTTCATATCAAGTGGCAGCAGCTTCTTAAAATTGCCCCTTAACTAAGTCCCAGTAAAACTAAATGCTGTTAAAATCTGGCGAGTATGGAACATTAAAAACAGGAGTGATGTTCAACTCAGCGTATGTCTTCTTCGCTTCCTTTTTCAGAGAGGATCTAGATCGGATTTTAATCCTTGTTCTTCTTCATTCTTAATTTTTATGACATCAAATTTTCAATAAATTTTATTCAATGACTAGAAAATTTGTTGCCTTCATTTCGCTTGCAAATAAATTAGCGCATTTAATAAGATCCCTGTATTTTGTGTGGTTAGTTTTTACTCATCAAACCCTTATATCTAAGAAAATAAAAACGGAATCTGTTACTTTAAATTTTAGCAGTATAAATAAATAAATAAATTAAGTTTAAGATGAGGGATTAATTTTTAAATTAGGGACAATATTAGGAGGAGATAATTTATTCCTAAGACTTGTAATATATTTAAACAGGTGGAAAATATGTCAATATATCGATTTAAGAAATCTTTTAGAAAGAACGATCTTATGTTCTTAAAATTAACATTTTCGACACAAAATAATTGCTTCTTAAATAAAAAAAATAGCTTGGGAGAAATTTATGAAGCGCCTTCTGATGATTTATTAAAGCAGCTTAAATAGGGAAAAAAAAGATTTCTTGGTGACAGTTAGATATTTGCATTAAAAGAAATAGAGGTATACTAAGTTATTTTCAGCAAATAAAAACATTAATTTTTTTTATTGAGAAAATCTGTATTTTAGATTTAATTTCATAATTGATTTAAATGAGGCAGATAAATTATTATTGCGAAGATTAACAAATAAGATTAAGAAATAGATTTTATCAAAATAATAAACCATATGAATTTTAATTTTATTTGTCATTTAGTTTATTTGATTTTAATACAAAATTTAAAATAACGCAAATGAATGCGGATTCTTCTTGTTTGATTTTTCTGGCAAAATCAGATTTCAGTTCAACTCTGAATAATGAGGATATTGATCATCGTGATAGACTCATTTTTACATATTATGTTATCCAAATCCAATAATCCTTATTTCAAAATTATAATTTAGAAACCTGCTTAATAATTCCTCTGCCTTACAAGAGATAATTTGAATTTAATTTACTGAGGATCATTTTTAAAATCCAAATTGTAACTTATTGCAAGCAAATTATTACACAACTCGGGTTTTGGAATAGTAACTCCTAAATTTTACTTACTCATATTTTAAAACATAGAGACGATACTTCTTTTGATATTTTGGGCTTTTATTATAGTTGATTGATCTGCATCCTTACTGATTTCTATTTTTTCATCTTCGTTTTTATAGTATTTTTTATTAAATTTATTTTTATTCCACTACCAGAATTTTTGTTGCATTCAATAAGTAAAAATTAACTACCTCAATAAATAGTAGTAAAGTATTATAAAATAATGGAGACTAGTGTTTGTGAATCGTGCAAGTTAGATTATAACCTGAACGACAGGAAGGCAGTTATTCTACCAAAGTGTGGAGATACCATTTGCGAAAGTTGTCTTAAATTGTATTAGAACCCAGAAAAGGAGACAGAATATTTCTGTCCTATACATAACTTTATGCAGTCTATCCCCGAGATCAAATACAACTTTATTTTGTAGCTCTATTAAGAAAATTTATTTCCAAGAAGATATTTTAAAACTGGGAAATCAATCGAAAACTTGAAAAGAAAGCGCACGATGAGGAGAAGCTCATCCGAATCAAATGCAAATTTTAAATGGCAAAATATAATTAAAATATATAAGAGCAAGCTTCACCCGGAAAATCTCTGCTTGTTTACCAGAAAGAATGCTTCTGAAACAATCTCCTTACTCTATTATACTAGGGACTTAAAACTTAAGAAAAAGCTTATTCTTGTCCAATTCTTAAGATTTTTAAGAAAAACTAAAAAAAAGCCTTCATAATGTAAGCAATGAAGTCCTCAGGGAGCTTCCTATCTTCAAAATAACTTAAAAAGTTCAGATTGGTACCATAAGATCGACCCAGCCAATTTCTTTAAGGTGACTCTAGCTTACTCAGAGACACTCAATCGCCCTCAGCCTCTTGCTTCTAGATCTACTAATCACTTAGGTATCTCTCTGACCTTTAGGCTGTCGAATTTGCCGAGGAGAGAGCAAGAGTTATCTAAGAGTTCTAAATGATTTAGTTCCCTCGTAGGAGACCTGTAGCTTGGTTGCTGAGAAGGAGTGAGTGTTGTTACGCTGTCTCGATTTAATTTATCCAAATTGGCTGGGTCGACCTCCAGTTCCAGTCTTAAATTATTGCTCCTTTTATGATGAAGATGGATGTTCGAGGGAGACTCCATTCTTAAATAAAACAATACAAAATATTGGAACTTATCCTATCTGTAATTAGAAAGGATTAATGATGAGCAGTATTTCGATCCACTTTTCTTTAAAATTCTCTCTTATAGTCAACAATTATGTAGATAATTTAAATTTTTAAAGTACTCTGTTAAAAATGCCTTAGTAATGAAACCTAAGGTCTTCCTATAAGTAAAGTGGATTGGAATGATATGATAAGAAAATTATTATATATATTAAATGGTTTATTTTTAATAACTGTCTTTGAAATGAAGCTAAATTTGCTTAAGGAATGCCAATTTAAATTTTTCTTTTTTAATTTAATGTCAAGAGTAGATCCAGAATAAGATATCTTGGCTTCAAAATATATTGTCAGAAGAATAATTATGCAACTCTGAAGTTTTAGAGAAGAATATCATAAAGATTGACAAAATTTGCTCTTCCTTTTTAAATAATAAATAAAGAGGGTATGAGACATTAAAATAATAAATACTATGCTTATTAAAAGATTTAAATTCACTAATTGTCAAAGTTGAAAGTTAAATTTGGAGGCACATTACTAGCACTAAAGTGGCCTTGAAGTTTTTTAAGATATTCTGCCATTACTCTGAGACGAGTAATCGGGATTCCCCAAAAGCTATCAGTGCCTCTATGATGATATCAAGTTAGGATATGACCACTCGCTTTTTTCAATGTCATATGATTTGAAGATGTCACCTAAAACCTTAGAATATCTAAGCCGCCTATGAAAATGCGGCGAGAAATTTTTTAAGACTTTTAGTCAAGCAAATCTTATGAGATTTTAACTTAGAGGTTCTCACACGATGGAAGCGATTCAGAGAGTGAGACTTGATGAGGGATGAGTGTATGTTTTTTTTTTCTAGTTCACTTTATGAACCTTGCTGCTCTAATTAAGTACAGCTGGGAGGGATGATCTCAAATTTTTATAAGAGTTGTCATGTGCTGATTTAGTCAGCATGCGATGGTTTCTCAAGTTCCTCATTTTTTCCTTGTTCTTTTTTGCTCAGAGTTATATTAACCCCTACTTAAAGTTTTAAAATGAATTAATAATTTATAAACTTAAGAGCACCCTCCTCTAAAAGTCATGTTAAATTCCTTCTTCTAAAGAAGTGAAGTTGCTTAGGCAGTAAAAGAAGAAGAATTAAAGCAGAAGTAGAGTCCAGGGTTTGATTTGGATTGGATTTCTGAGCTTGAGACAAAGCAAGACAGCTTATTGTTTTAAGATTCAAAAATAGTTTCACCTAAAACTTAATAAATTTCTCTTCTTAAGTGGGTTATAGTTTTAATATTGCACCAGAGAGTCTTGAATTCCTAAATAACTTAAAGGCAAAATAAAATGCTGAAGCTCCAGCCATCGCTTTCAAAAATCTGAAAGCAAAATTATTATACAGAGCAAGCGAAAGTGGAATAAAGTATAGAGTATTTCATTACCTGTGTGATAACAAAGGCCCTACTGTAACGTTTGTGAAGTCTTAACAAGGTAAATGTTTCGGAGGCTACAACCCTACTTCTTGGTATTCACCCGATGAATATGAGACTTGTCAAGTTTAGGAGGCTTTCATATTCTCTCTTGATCATTAAACTCTTCATCGCCCTTTGATATCAAATTAAATCATTTTATTTATAAAGAGTATAAATATACAAATTCCAAGTCAAAAATTAATTCAAGTCATTAATTTATTGTAAAAATATAATGCTGAAAGAAATGAAAAGAAAGAAAAGATATAGTTGGAATTTAATTGAAAATCATATTAAACCGGAAATAATCAGCTGCTATTAAAGCATGTCTATTTTAATAATTTTAAGACATTCTTTTGCACACAAAAAATCTGCGAACTTATTTCCTTGAAAAATAAATTTTTGTGGGAGAGCTCAGTATAGAATTCTCGACAAAATTCCAGAAATAGAAATTTGAAGTTATAGAGTTTGCACTTAACTTTATTCGCTATTAAAATGAACTGGGACAATAATGATTAGAGAAGTAGTTTTTTTAAATCATCGAACATCTTACAGATCTGGGAGTTTATCTACGATTTCAATTGTCTCTAAATTGTAACTGCCCTTTTATTAATTAACCAACACCGATTATCATTAAATTTGCTTTTATATTTTAGGAAATAATCACAACTAAGGTAACTGTTTTTACTAACCTCATAATTAATTTATAATTTTATCTGCCTCTAAGTTGAAGTAAGTTTAGGCTTATAAATTGTTTAGATATTATAATTTAATAGGAAATTATACTTTGATTAATGCTGAGATTGACTATAATATTTGCAACTCTAAAAATTGTATGTCTTCATTTAGTGGAGGTTGGGGTCTCAGTCAGTCTAACTACGAACATGAAGTTCTAGGAGGAGAGAGTAACTTTTAATATAAAAATTATTAATAGAGAAATTTTGAAATTTATTTCATAAAAATTGAGTGTAAAATTTAGGGAAGATTAAGGTTTTAAATGGAGTTAATTTTTGGCTTTTTTTCAATTTACAAAAATGGACCACAACTAATATCACACATAGCTGAGTTTTAACTAAAGAAAGATAATTAAATTTCACAAAAGTTTTGGTAGATAAGAGATTTTAAGGTAAATCATTTATTGTCATTCGATTAGGAATTAAATTCTGTGTCATTTTTCCTTGTAACTCTTACAAATGAGGAACGAATTGTCTCTGCATAGGTGTTTTTCACCTTGCTAAATTATTGGTATAGAGTTTGAAACATCAGTGTCTCTTCGTATGCATCTCCTATCGTAATCGCGCAGCAGAACAAGTTCTTAATTAAGCACAATGAGCTATTAAATAAATTATATATAGATTATTTTCTCGAAATTTCAACGGCCTAAATTTTTGCCTCTTCAGTTATTATTTTTTAATTAAATTAAGATTTTCATTTAAATATTTCTAAACTAGAATTTTTTAAGTTTTAGTATCATGCAGAGGATTATTGGAAACATAATTTGGATGTAGTTTAGGGCCAGATTAAGATAAAAAAAAATTTGTTTGAATAATAAAATACATTAAAAAAAGGTTTGGAAAGTTGAATTCTTAATAGCAATTTATGATTATTATAGAGACACTATTTAAAATCTTGAAACTCGATGGAGTTTTAATTATTAAATTTGGCTTAAAAAGTTAAATAAGAATATCCTATTGGATTATTTAAGATTACAATTAATAAGGAATTGAACCATAAAATATTTTAACCACTAGTCTTTAATTTGTATCACCTTGCTTTTCGTTTCAAGCCAAACTACACTCTCCTTAAATAGGGTATATTAAATATTAAAATCATTAAAAAGAATTCTACGCTCTTTAATTTACTACTTCACTATAATTATTTATCTTTACTTCGATTATTATAATTCAAAGTATAACTTCTAAGAAAAATTATAAATTTTCCTATGAGACCTTTTTATGGTTTATTCTATCGTGCTGTCTATTAAAAGGAAGCATTTATCTCTCGATTTAAAAAATTTAATCAATTTGGACATAAAGCCATAAATTATTGATAATAAACAATACGTGCAGAAATTATTTAATCACTTGATATTATTGTTAAAATCAAGGAGGTAGTCAAAATGTAATCTAAATTGGAATCCTGCTGATGTTGATTATATATCTGTTTATTAAAATAATTTGGACTTTTTAAATTTTAATGGACCAAGCAGACAACCTATGCCATTTAAGAACAAGAAGATAAATCGTCATCAGCGAACTGGCATTGCTTGTAAGTGAAATTTCATAATTCTATTAATGAATTCAGTGTTAGGAATGTAAGAACAGCATGTGACCAGAAGACTTAAGAAGCAAATAAAACTAAAACTTCATAAAGGAAGAGTTTGAGAATTAAGCAAACACATTCAGAGTAGTTTGACTCTAAACCTTAGGCAACTCAAGTGCAGATGAAAACAAGAACCTTTCAAGTGGAATTTACTCAAAATGGAGGTGACTAATTCAAATCTAAATAGCCTCAATAAAACCATTACCACTTAAATATACAACTACCCTTTCGCAGGAGATTCCCTCCATTAAAAATAAAACATTCATATAAAATAAACTGAAATATGATTCACTAAGCTACACTTTCGCTTTTAGATTAATTTTGATTACTCTCTTGATGAAAAAAATATTAAGTGCTATTTTAAATATAACTTAGGATCTTCATATGAAGCTCCTCCATAAAGCTTATTAGAAGAACTAGATGTGGAAGCAGTTGAATACCTGGCAGGGAGCTAGCAATTTTTAGTCTTAGAAATTGAAGTCTACTAAATTATTTTTAGCGAATGAAGGGCTATCTCATTTCAGTAGTGAGACTGCTTTATTTCATTAATTATTTAAAGATTAATTTTTTGAGAAGCTCATCGAAGGAAGATTGAGGAGAATAAGTTTATATATATTTTAAATTAATAAATATGAATTTTCAATTTAAATTGCATAATTTCAAAATTGGAAAAACAAAGACTGTGAAAACAATGACTGTAGATTATTTTGTATTAGCAGGTCTCAGTTCAATTAAATACATGGAAAAATGGCATTTACAAAACTTTTGCAATAAACTTTCTATGATAAAAATCTTCCTTCCAAAAAATAATTTTGTCTTGATATCTTTAATTATCATAGGCAAATAAGTTAAATAGAAGAAAAAATGTGAAGTGTAGTTTTGATAGTTAATAAAAATATTAGAAGAAATTTCATGTTTCTATTCTAGAACATTATATTGAAACACTTCTTTATTTTAAAATTAATTTGTTTTTATTTGTTCTCAATTTTCCCTCAAATTTAAAATTATTTTTCTTTTTCAATCTCAACTCAGGCAAATTGAGTACTATTCTAGATGATTTGAGTAAAAGCGAGAGTGGATTAGTTATACTTAGGCGAGCACTAAGGATCTCTTAGAATCAGATCCCCTTGCATAATTTATTCTCTGTATCTTTTTATTTTTATCATTTAAGTAATTAGAATTTAACTATTAAAATATATCTCATAAATCTTCAGACGAGATATAGTTTTAATGTTAAATCTTCTTACATGAAATTAATTTAATCCTTCCTAAAAGAATTTTAAACTTTAAAAGCTCCAGTCAATTTTTACCAGCCTTTAACTTTAAAATACTTAATGATAAAGGAGAGCTGATGATTATAATCACTCAAGTTAGCTCCATGAAAACTATAGATTTCATGCGGGTTCTTCTTATAACCTATAATTAAGCTTTTTTAGTTTTAGACTTCAAGTTATTTTATAATGGGTAATACTTTTCTAAAATTCTTATAAAATTTAATTTTCAAGTAAAAATGTAATCCTCTTTAATAATTTATTTTTTAGACCACTATCCTAACTGAATTTCTATTTTTATTTATTTATTTGTTGATTATTTTTAACTGATTGATCTGCTGTTTTAGATGAGAAATAATTAAATTTAAAACCGTAGTACAGTGTTTTTGTTGAAATATGCCAAGGAAAAAGTAATCACCTAGAATATAGGCTTTAGAAAATTATTAAACCGATATAAATTTAAATTCATAATATTAAGGGAGGGGGTGCAGAGTGCTAATTTTTATTAATTTATTTTCTGAAAATACAAATTAAAAGAATTAAGATTATCTAAACTCATTATAATTGAGAAAAAATGTATTAAAAAAGAGGATTACTGGCTCACTAAAATATTATAGATATTAATATACGTCTATGCATAAGATAAGCGACAAAGGTGTGAAAGAAGATTAAAAAAACATTAATGACTGATTTATCATGAAATAAGAATTATAAACTGAGCAATTGCTTTTTAAAATGTAAAATTTTAAAGAAATTATAAATTCGAATTTTATTTTTTAAATTTAAAATCTTCTGAAGCTGTTCAACAATAGGTTGAAAAAAATTTTTATTCAAATTATTTAAAAGAAAAAAGATTGTAAATATTCATATTTTAAAAAAAAATTTAAGACTAGACTTTGATAATTTATTTTCCTTAAAAATACCTTTTCTTTCCTTTTATCTTAATAAAGATTGTAAAACAATTTTGCGAACTTAATTAAGAATATCATTTAAAAACACAACTTGGAAACTTTCTTTTCATTTCCCCTGACTTTAAGAATGAAAATCTGATTAAAAATATTACTTTGTATTTTCCAATTTACCTTTTAGTAAAAAACATATTTGTCACCTAATCTAAATAATTGAATTACTAAAAGGATCTCTTGTGAAGCAAATAGCACTACCCTCATATTTAATTAAGAATTCCTTCCTTCCTTTCTTCCTAAACACTTTTATCTTTTACAATTAAAATCTATTTTATTTTAAAATGTTCTTCTCCATCCACAAACCAAAGCAATGAGAATTATCTAAACTGAAAATATAGCCGTACTTATATTAAAACGTGACTATACTAACTTTTATGGTTTACACTTGCCTCGCACTCTTAATGGTGGTGGGCCTAGCAGAATCAACTTACACAATGAAGCACCTCCTGAAGCAGAAGCTTGCTCAAATTCAAACCTTCAAATGCAAAGGTAACTCCGACTGCGGCTCTGGAATGCAATGCAATGAATTCGCCTACTGCATTTCAAGTTTAGCTCAGACTGGTTCCGACACCCCCAACGGCTAGCCAAACTGCTCCAATGTTAACATCAACGATGGAAAGCATTCATGGGGAAAATAAAATACAATTATTTTTTAGCACTGCTAGGTTGATGACCACTGCGACTCTGATCATCACTGCTCTGACTCCTGCATTTGTATTAAAAACCTCTATTTCTTTAAATAAAAGATCATTTTTGTTAAATAATTATCAAATTCATTTATCAATTATTTAAAGGAGGTAGTACTTACTCTATTAAATTTCAATAAGTTGTTAGTTTTTTGAAAGATTATAAAATATTATAAAAATCAATAAGATAATTATAAGTAACTTCAAAATTAAGTTAAAATAGTTTTTATTCCAGGAGAGCATACTCAACAGACAACTCACCAAATTATTTATGAGATCAATATCAGTAATTTAATTTTTCTCTATTTCAATAAATTACTCATTAATGTTACAAGAAAATTAAAGATAGTTAGTTTATAGTTTATTAAAGTCTAACTCTTAATAAAGTAAAGATTAAATAAACTATCTTTGGGTTTGCCGAAGTTGATAGAGTGAGCTGCACAGGTGACTCTGTTTGCGGTGGCGGTCACTGTAATGAATTTGGGTACTGCATTTGAAGAGCCATATATTTAATTAGTTTAAGCCTCTCTCGCCTTGCTCCTCTGTAGTCTTTTCAAATACTGAGATTGCAGCTACTGAGCATACAATCCCCTAAAGTTTATAAAAATGAGAGTGGATTCAAAATGGCGACTCACCCAAAGCTAATCCCTTGGTCTGAGCTAAAGACTACTTTCAAAGACTATTTAAGAAAGATTGATGACCGTTGTATTAAAAGTTATGAAGAATTTAAACTTGACAGTTAGATTTAATTAGTTAACAAGGACAAGTAGTATTTCATAATAATATTAAAAACAAGTCAAGAATCACAATTCACATTAATATTTAATTTGCATCAATCTCATTTGCTATTCTTCATGAACATACATATTCATTACTCACGGAACAAGAATATTTTATTAAATCTTCTTTAGATCATAAATAACTTATCAAAGATATTCTTTTTTTTACAATTTATTCTTTTCTTCAAGAAGAACTTATGACAGCAAATATTAAGAAAATAAGGGGGTTTTCTCGTCATCCACTTTTAATGAAAATTTGAAAAATTATGATCTAGCCTAAAATCAGTCAAAAACACCAATTTTTAACTCAAATAAAGGGGGTTTATTTGTGCCATATTCTTTATTTTAATAATTAAAAAGATTTTGAAAGAATATTTATTTTGGGAAAAAATTATATAGCAAAAACTTTGTTTGGGAAAAAAGATTAATTAAAAAGATAAATAATAATTCAGAAGTTAAGAGTTCTATCAGACTCTTCGAATCTTCTTTAAACTTAAAGTATTCAATAAAACATAATATATTCTAAAATTTCATATATAAATCTAAATACTTTCACCACATCTATTCTTCTATACTATAATTTTTATATATAAAATAGAGTTAATTTTCAATATAATCTTCTGAAACATAAATTTTGAAGCTTAATTTTAAAAAATTAAATTATCTTTTTCTAAAATAATGCATATAGCCAGAATCTGCCCTCTGAATTTAGACTTAAAAATCACTGTTTTTTATTATTTTTTCGACTAGATCATAATTTTTCATATTATTATTAAAAAAATAGTGGATTATGAGGAAAGGCCCCCCCCCGAAAATAATTATTCACTTGTTAAATTAAGAAATACTTAATGACTATGGTCATTATATTTTTTTATATACACTTTATTTTTCCTTAAAGTTATTTTAAAAACTCTCAGGCATCGTAAATCCATATTTTGACTCCTTTAAAATATAGGGCACTGACATTATATTTTTTTAAAGAAGTTTAAATTTCTTTATTCTTGAAAATTTAATCAGAAATATATCAAGCATAAATCAGCAGAAGCCAATTAATGATGAGTTGAACTTTGCAACACAAAAATTTAGCATTTTTATTGACTCGATTGTAAAGAAATTAATAAACATATAAATTTCTACTCAAATCTTAGACTTAAATGTTAAGAAATAAAAAAATTATATCTCATAAATCATATGCATTATATGATTATTTATTTAATAAGTTTACCCATTTATATCCAGCAGTTTTAAATAAAGAAAATTAGCAAAGCACTATGCATTTATTTCGTTCTAAATTCATCAGCTAACCAAAGAAAAAAGAAATGTTTCTTATTGATAAATATGCTTAATCTAAATAATTTATTTATTTAAATCTCTAAATGACTTATGATTTACTTCAGTACTATTCTAGCATATTATATTCATCTGAATTTTGCTATTCTTAAAGACTTTACTGCTATTTAAAATCAGCCTTTGATTAAGACTCTTCAATTTAAAGTGGAATGGACATCTACTGTAGCCGTGAAGAAGTTATAATGAAAGGCACATCAGCTCCTCCCAAGTCCTCTCCTTCTTCTAGGTAACGAGTTACATCTACATCGTCCTCCTCTTATACGCCATCTCTAAGAGTTTTGCTATGACTACCTCCTCTATCACTCCACTCTCTCACCTACTCAAATTCTTAATTTTCAACTTCAGGGATTCCAAAAGCAACTGAGATAGAGCTAGACTGTTTCAGTTACTTATCCCTTTGAGAATTAACTCTAGAGAAAACTTTAGTTCTCTATTTAGTGAGAGAAGTAGTGCTGGTATTGCTCTCTTTCCTCAGTAAGTGATTTGCGAAAGAGGATTTATTTATCACACTAGTCAAATCAGCATTCTATAGATTCTAAGGAAGAGTGGCCTTGTCTTTATTTTTACTGCCACCCACAAAGTTAAACTACTCTTCTTCTTCTTGTTCGTCTACTACAGCCTACTTATATTAATTTTAAGCATTGCTGAAAACGGATTCTGCAAATAATTGTGATCTTGTTGATAGAATAAAATAGATAGATTGATAGTTGATTATCGCGAATGATTAATTAATTAAGATAGTTTCTCTAGAAGCATTAAAAATATTTGCTATCTCTCAATTATCGTCATCCTCTTCCTACTGCTACTTCTTTGACTTCTTTCTAATTCTTCTGCCCTCCTTAGCCATGAATTTATTATAGTCATCTTCGAAGAAACTAGTGTTCTCTATGATCTTCAAATACTTCTCTCGCTACTAAATAATTAATCAGCAAAAAAATAAAATTTATCGCCACCGAATAAAAGTATTTTTAAACTATAAAATTATAGCAGAAAACAATGCAAACCATTTTAGAGACCAGAGAAATTTACATAATAAATAACTTTAAAATTGTAATTTTTTATCTCGGTAGTGCTTCCAATAAGTAAACACGTTGTATAGAGCAGTTTCCTTTCCTAGGAAAGGCTCTGGGTCGTAAGGAAAGTACTCTTGTCTTATAAAATTATCCTAGAGGAGAGGCTCTTGTAGTAAGTCCATAATCACTAGTTTCTATTAAACACTTTTAAAGATTATAAAAAATTTGAAAATCTCAACGAACTCCAGGAAAGTGTCCGACTTGTAAACATCTTAAACTGATTTAGGTTGCTATATGAAGCCAGGAGGGTCCTTATAAAAAGATGCCAGTGGCTTCAATTCAAATGTATGAATCAATGGAAATATTGAGTAATTCCCTTTCGAGTCCCCTCCATCCATCTTCAATGAACTGCATGTAGTCATGGTCCACTACAGCCACCATAGTCTTTGAGAAGTGAGCAGTTTGTCTTATCACTTATAGCATGTAGTCAATTTTAGGCTGAATCAAAAGCTCCTTGTGTAAGAAGGCGGGGTCGTAACTCAACATTACAATTATATTGACAAGAGAAGTTCTCTTATTAAATGTGAACTCAAATCCCCCTCCTTGCTCCATTAATTCATGGTGTGGTGAAACATGGAAGTGACTGCATCAATCCTCAATCCTTTAGCTTCATACTCCCTCTGCAAAATATAAGGCTTATCACCTATCGCAACTTGAACATTTGAGTCCATCTGATTGTAAACGTAGAGCAGAGGAGTCATGAAAGCGTCAGCAAACAAGTCATCATCAAAGAAGTTTCCTAAAAGCAAAGTCAGAATACTAATCTCAAAGCTCTTAAGGAAAATAGAAGTACTCTCATAAGAACTTACTTCCTCTGCTGAAGACTGCATTATCTGAAACTTGAAATTGGTCTTTACTGGGGAGGATGCACTCATCAAACAGCTACTTTACTTTCTTTGCATTTAGCAAGCAATCTGATGTATAAGCTGGCTTAGGGTTTATGAAAAAAGTGCCTTCAATGCCCTTGTTGAGTAAGTCCATCCACTCTAGTTGGAACTCCTTCTTTTTTGGAGAGCGAATAAAGCAAGGAAGGTCGGGTGGGATTTGTACAAATATTGACTCTGGTTTTGCCTCCAAAAGCAAGTCTATATTACAGAGTTAAAAAATAGATGCTCCTTCAATTTAATTCTCATTTAGCTTACCGTAAATATAAGAAGTGTGAACAAGGGATCTTCTCTTCACTCCCACAAGCAAGATCTCACACTAGCTCGGTGGATAAAGCAGCCCTTATAAGCTGATTCCCGGAGGAGTATTTGAGAGAGCATCGTACTTCTGCCTTTTAAGACGGTCTTTTGTGAAAGGGTCGTCGCTCTGGGCTTGAAGTTTTTCAGTAGCTTTCTAAACTTCTTGCCTCGAAGTATACCCGAATAAGAACTGCTTGTTCATTTATAAAAATCATTAAATTGATTTTGACTTGTTCTTCTCATACCTCTCGTCTGCCTCTTTAAGAGTGGCTACTGTATCTTATAGTGATTTTGGGGGCGGTCTGACTCTGATTCCATACTTCTAAGATAGCATAGTGTCCTCTACTTCTTAAACCATCTCATCTATTACATCTTGCATCTCTTCGTTTGACATTTAGTTTACTCTATGAATCATCATATAAAATTTCATTTTGACAAGGTAGAAAGCTCTTTAGCAGCTTTCGAATCTTGCTCAGGCGCATTCTGTAGCCTTTTCTGCTCTTCTTGCATGCGCTTGATTAATCTCAAATACTCATTAGTCTCACTCTCAGCTTCCTCATCCTATTGCTTTTGGCTCCTCTTTGAAACTTTCCTACCTCCAGCTTCCTCCTGCCTCTTAGCTGCATTCTTCTCCCTCGTGTTTTCAAATTCCTCTATCAAGCTTAGAAATATATCTACAACCACTTCTGACTATATTTATGAGAATATAATTTATAAAGCCCTTGAGATACTGCACATTAGCATCCTTATCTAGATAGAGCTTGTCGATTGATTCAGACTGATTTCTTGCTTTGCGATCTATCTACCTATCCAGTTTCTTAAGTAGCTCATTCTTGAGTGACTTCTTCTTAGACTTGGTTTCTTTGATCTCCTATTTTAGCTTCTCTCTCTGAGAGGGAGGAGCCGATTCTAAGTCTGACAAGTCTGAAGAGGAAGTAGCATTCGAAACTTTACCTCCTTTATTTGAAAATGCTCTCGCTTAATTAATCTTAAAAGAGTTTAATTTAATGATATAATGAGTGAGCAGCTAAGATTGAAAAGGAAGAAATCTATAAGCTGATTTTTATTGATAGTCTATAGAGAAAGGGCTTTGTAGAAGCATGCATGTTGAAGTTTTTAGACTTTTAAGTTTTGTGGCTAGCAATTTTGATTTCATTTCTCTTTAATTAACAATCTCTAATTATAATAAACCAGGAGTACAATGCTCGATTATTTCATCATAACATTTCCAAGTTTATTAAATTAATGAGATTAATGTAATCAATTTCTAAAACAATAATTTGAAACAGAGTCAAACTCTTTGAGGGCTTAAACCAAGATAACTAAAAGCTTTTCGAATAACTATGTGCTGTTTCACTTTCATACTAATTTATAAATATCCTAGTATGTAAAAAGTAATTTTTCATATTGACATTCAAATGCTTGAGGTCGGCAATCTTCCTAATTGGAGTTTCCCTGCTGGTAAATTATTCAAGTTTAATTAACGTCTAAGCTAGGCGATAAGTGCAGTCCTTATTTATTTGGGAGTGGGAGCTTACCAATCTCCTCTGTGGGGCTTAGTGAGTGAGTCTATAAACTTTGACTTCCAAAACTTCTTCTACATAAGTGGCTTGGTTTGTGGCTGCATATGCTTCTTGATTTCTTTCATGGCTTTTATTTCCACCTTCTTCGCCTTCAAGAGCTGCTATGTTCCTGTAAGACTTGCACATATCGTTTTTCTCTTAACTTCTTTTAAGCTTGGGATTATTTCATACGCTTTGACTGGGCTCTTGCTCGCACTAGGCGTCACAACCATGAAAATAGGGAGCGATCTGACTTCTTACTTGCAAGACTATTGCACTCTAATTAAATTAAATTCTTATCAATAAGTCAATTTTCACATCCTCTTCTGCACCAGAGGGGATGAATTAAGCAGTGATACAGTTGGAGGATTCATTTCTGATGCTTTCAAACTCTCTTATGTGCACCCTTGATTGCACTTGCGCGTCTGTAACCGCAAGTGAGCTCAGCACTTGGTCAGCCTCAGGCTTCAACTACAAGAGCAACCTCTTCAATGGAACCAACATAGATGTAACTAAGTGCATAGACTACTCGAAATTCAACTACTGGGCTGCTAGAGTTGCCGAAGAACTAGAATAAGATTACTCTTGCTCTGGAGTGTGCACTCCTAAGAAATTCATCAAATCTTATGAATACT
The DNA here is from genome assembly GCA_027382625.1 of Tetmemena sp. SeJ-2015. Classification (NCBI taxonomy): domain Eukaryota; phylum Ciliophora; class Spirotrichea; order Sporadotrichida; family Oxytrichidae; genus Tetmemena; species Tetmemena sp. SeJ-2015. The sequence continues at coordinate 2,718 of JAJKFJ010024133.1, read as the reverse complement.
TATAATTCTATCTGTTCTCAGATGTGAGGAAGTAAGTCTTAGAATGGATCTGTAATTGAACTTCTATTTAGTGGTCCTCCTACCAAAGGGTGTTACAGGAATCTGAAGAGCTACATCAACAAAAATTTCATTATGCTTGGAGTCGGGTATTTAATTTGCGGCATGTTCATCTCACTTGCGTGGTGCTTCCATGTTTAGTTCTATTTCAAGATGCCGGATGAAGATGCTCACCGTAAAAGGATTCTTAAGTACAGGTCGAGCACCCTCAAAAGCATTTAAGCTTATTAGAATTCCTATTATGAAATATTTTTTTAGCTAGAACGACCACTACAGGTAATAACTTAGTCACTCTAGATAATTTCAACTCCTCGCAAGTTCTTGGGCGTGATGATTTGCATAGGAAGGATATTTGAATATTTTTAATTCTATACCAATAATGAAGTAAAGCATAGTTCTATTTCTAGCTCGTTCAAAATTGATTATTATTGTGAGTGAGGATAGGGAATTATTTCTGTTATATAAGTTTAAAATAAGAAAGAATAGCTGCATAAAATAAAATGAACGCTGCCAGCTCAAAGCCACCCTATTTCGCAGACAAGAAAGTACTCATCACTGGAGCCTCTTCCGGTGTGGGAATGGCCCTTGCTTATTGGTATGTGAAATCAAACTCAACAATCAGCACCTTCTTTGAGAAAGGATTCTCGTATTATAATGAATCCCTAATTTCATAGATCAGTCTTAATTTTTCTTTCATAGGTATCTAAACAACGGAGCCCAAGTTGCTCTAGTAGGCAGAGATATTGAAACTTTGTCCAAGATCGGCGAGCAATTCCCCACTCAATCCTTAGTAATCCAGTGCGATTTGGGTATCGATCTTCAACAGTATGAGATGGCACTCTCAGTTATAGAGAAGATGGGAGGTCTCGACATTCTCATCAACGCTGCAGGTAATAATTAATTTCCTTGTATAACTCTTCTCTTCTAGGTTTGATTTTCGATGGAGATGCCACAAGTACTTTCCCTCAAGACTACGATTACCTAGTGGATATAAATCTGCGTTGCTCCTTCCACATGACTCTGATCTTCCACAAGTACCTCTCTCAATCGAAGGGATGCATCGTGAATGTTTCCTGCTTCAATGGATCTCGCCCTAATGCAGGTACAATTGGCTACTGCATGACCAAGGCAGGCCTGGAGATGCTCACTAAATCAAGTGCTCTGGAACTTGCACCCCTTGGAATTAGAGTGAATGCAGTCTCACCAGCCACTCTCGACACTAACCTGTACAGATACACTGGCATGACTGAGAATGAATATATGCTATTCAAGAAGAGAGCTGCTGCTAATATCCCTCTACAGAGGATAGGACAGGTTGAAGAAGTAGCAAAGGCAATTGTCTTCCTCACTTCTGAATAGTAAGTTTTAAGTAAATGATAAAATCAAATTAATAGAGCTTCGAAGATAAACCAAGCACAAGTGATAACTTTAGACTAAGTAAAATTTGAAATTTAACTGGTCACGTGATGAAGGTAGACGGTGGTCGCTCTCTGACTTCCAGTGGATGGATCCCATGGTACGGCATGGAGCTCATGAACAGAAGATTCGAGCCTGACTACATGTCGAACGTGCACTACTTCATCTCTAAGGGCAAGGAAAAGGTGAAGCGCTCGCGCTACGAGCCAGGCAGTGAGGACTGGATCGCAGAGATATAGAATTCTAACTGGGCAACACACAACGAAGACGCCCATTTCAAGGTGATGCAAGAGTACAAGAAAGAGAACATGAACGAGGACGAGGTGAATCACTACATCAACATGCACAAGCAGGGTGGAGTGGACAACCCCAAGCAGGCCAAGAGGAAGTGACCACCACCTTGGATCTAACTATTTAAGAGCATATAAATATAAACGAAGAAGGTGCAGTTTTGGCAGATACCACTACAACAACATTTAGATATAATTTTCCACTTAAAGAGCTTTATTCCTCACACATGGTAGCATTGTTTTTAGTTTGCAGGATAGAATTTAACATTTAAATTAGTTTTTGAGAGTTTATAATCCGAAATCCCGCTAATTTTAGAGATTAGTAAGGTCCACACTAAAGTTTAGCTTAAGGGCCTACAGCTGTGCGCAGTTATTATAGCTGAGAGTTTATTACAGAGTAGAATTAAGTTTATAAATTAATCAATGAAATTAAGCTCAATAAATAAATGAAATTAAAGTTGATGCAGTTAAAGTATCTGAAATTTGAAGAAATTACATACCATTTGATAAAGTTGAGAATACGAAAATTAATTTTAGAAATTTGGAAGTAAGTCATTTTAGAAGTGTAAGAGTTAAATTTATTTTAAAAATTGACATCTGTTACTATTACCAATGCGTGAAATTAAATATCGCTATAGTTATGAACACATTTTAATTGCAAGAAAAATTATATAAAATGGTATTGGTCTTTTAGCACTATAATGGCCAGCCCTTCTCAATTATTTAACTGCAATCATTTTTAAATTTCCCTCTTTGATTTTATATTAATCATAGACTTTAAATTAATTTTAAACTATACAGTATAAATAGTAGGCGCTGAAGATTTTATATAAATAAACCCCATAACCTATATACTTAGATAAATAGTGAATAGATATTAATGATCATTATATATGATATACACGCATTCCCAAAATTACAGAAGAGACTTAATTAAGACAAGGCAGATCTCTCA
>JAJKFJ010024132.1:0-19074 GCA_027382625.1 Tetmemena sp. SeJ-2015 | reverse complement strand
CATGTTTTCGCACTCGTGTTTTCGCACTCATGTTTTAGCACTCATGTTTTAGAAGTCATGTATCACAACTCATGTATGATGACAGATATTATATATTTAATGTTGGCGAACTTATGTTTTAGCAGTCATGTTTTCGCAGTCATGTTTTCGCACTCGTGTTTTTTCACTCGTGTTTTCGATGAATAATATTGATTGATATATTAAAGATGATATTAATAAGAGACTTGTACTCACATAATTTTTGACATTTAATTCCAATATCATAATAATTAATCTTGTTTCTTTTGAGGCTCTCAATAGTTACAAGCTCCATTTCTTATCCAATATTGATATTAAAAAATAGCAAAAGTCCTCTCACCGTTACAAGGCTTCCTAAAAAAAATAAAAAATTAATCTTTATCAAGATTGTTTTATAAGTTTCATTTTTAAATCCAGCTAACATTGCAAATTAATTTTAATTTTCCTTCATTATAGGAAAAGAAAGTCAGAGTAATTGCCCTAGAATCAAATATTTAAATTTAGAATCTTAACTAATTTTAATTGCTTGCATAATCACTTGACTCACTCAATTTATTAGTTTAATCAGTAATATATCTATTATGATGCATATGACTTACCGAATTCAAAAAAAGAAATAACTACAAAAAACTAATAAACTTAGCAGTGCAAGCAATTAAAATCAATATTTTCAAGATTAAATAAAAAATAGCACACTAATATGACTCAAGATATGAAAACTAACTCGAACATCACTGACTCTTATGATTCAATCACCTAATTAATTACAGCAAGCAAGACTTAAATAACTCATTTGAATCTAAAAAATCGCTTTACAAATTATAAATCTAAAATATTAATTAAAGAAGACTGATCAAGATGATAAAGCAGTAACTCGGCAAGGAAAGTATCAAAGTTTTAAGGGCCTTTTATTGAACTTGCGATATTAAAATCGGCAAGTAAGCTTAGATACTCCTGTTACTTCAGTTACAAGCAGATATCTCAGCTCATAGTAATTAGGATAGTTGAAGTAAAAAAGATTTGCACTTGCTCATTTATTTTAGCTTAAAAAATGTGACGAAATTGAAAGCGATTTGATTTCCTCCAATTTTTGAATTTAAATAAAATTTCAGGAAAAAATAGGTGATTCATTCTAAACTGGTTGGATGTAAGATAACGACTTTCAGCAGAATTCAAACTTCATAATTCTTCTCGTTAAGTATTAACTACTGAAGCTTAGAGACGACATTTTTACACTTTATATTAATAGAAAATGCATCAAAGAACTTATCTTTAATGCAATCGAATCTGAATTTATTTCAAAGAACCCTATAAACTTCTTTTGGCCTAGCCTCTTCAAGACACCCACGAATTGCCCTTAGAAATCTAAAAAATTTAAAGAGATTCTTAATGAATTCAATTCAAAAATCTAATCGCTCTTAGACATATACGCTATTTTCGATAAGCGACTTTAGCAGCTGAGAGATTTACTACTCTCTCATAAACAACAGGACGAAAAAGCTTCCAATATGTATTTTTATTCTTCAATCACTTATGGATTTCTAAGAACAAGATATTGTTACTTTTATCAAGGGGTTAACAAAACTTGGTGAAAGAATAATATAACAAATTTTATAGAATTTCTTAACTAAGTTGGAAGAATTCTAGAATAGAGAAGAAAACATAATCATATTCAAAGATGACATAAAAGACTTTGAAAAATGAAGATAATTAGAATTGGAAGAATTAATCCAATTATCAGAGAAGCTTTAAAATATTTGTGATGATAAAATTTCAGTTAATACCAATCAACTATTGCTGCTATAGTTCTCATTTGCTTAAGCAGTTCTATCCAGTGTCATAAATCCTCAGCATCCGGTAAAGCCTGGATTATTGACTGATATCTGAGTACTGGAAGCAGTGAGGAAAGAACGTCCTTATCTTAGTACTCAATGATATCTTTAAAACTTGAGCTCAAATATAACTACTTTCTCTCAAATTCATTTTAAATTTATATAAAAAAGAACAATTTTCTGGTTGAAGAATATTTATAAAATTGCAATGGTTGATGAGTTTTACTAGACACTTACAACTCACTCTTTTAAATACAATTAAGGAAAAGTGATTAGAATATGGTAATTGATTCAATGTTATATATTCTGTATTTCTTTGCCAAAGATGAATTAAATGAATCATTAAAAATCTTCTTGAACAAACTAAAATCATAACTTTCCAAATGATATAGAATATGTTTCGGGATTCAGCAAGACCTTAGATGAAACATCGAAATCTTGAAAAAGCAATCAGAGCGAGTCGAAGATTCTTGCAAGAAGAATGTAAGGCATGAAAAGCAAACTCTATATATTATCTTTTACGGAAAGAACCATCATGATAAATATGAAGAAAAAAAGAATATTAATTAGATGGTAGTGCCCAATTCCAAGAGAGAAGTTGCGAATAAAACTTAAATAAAATAATACAATCGCTCTCAGGATTACTGATGCTCAGCCCTAAAGAATACTCTGGTTACAACAACACAAGATTCATATTAGAGGCCAAGGTGATAATATGTTTTCACATAAACTAATAGAGTCAATACTAGTAGATGAGAGGCAGGAGCTCCAGGACGAGAACCATCCTCCAATCAGTGTTTATGGCAGTGAGCAACTACTCGAGGAACAGGATCATAAAAATAAAGAAACTCTCGATACAGTCACTATTAAATGTAGAGAAAATACTTGAAGTAGTTTACAAAAAGAGATAAGCAAAGATACTTGTCAAGGCATACCAGCTTTCTGTAGAAAATAAGGATGAAATAATATCACTCATGTGCTTAGCGAAAAAGATTTTACAAACTTTTTGTGAGGACTTCCTTCCCATCTTTGCTTAGTCATTAAAAGGATACCAAATTATAATTAGTTCTCATAGAAAAATTTTCAACTTTATTTACTGACACAAATTACGTAAGCTTATATAATTTGTGTTATAATATAAAAATTAAAGTATAAATGAATTTTTTTATGAAATCATTAAAAATACTAATTGAATAGGAGATGAAAGAAGATAAATGAAAATATAATTAAAAAGCAAAGATTGATTCATAAAAATGAGGCAAATAAGAAAATATCTTGAATTCTATCACTTCCATAGTATATAATTTAATTAAAATTGTTGATTGATTAAAATAATAAAAGGAGAATTGCGGCTTCGTGTCAATTGAAATAGCAGATTCACCCCTGATCTGCAGCTTATTCAATAGCTTATAAAAAGTATTATAAGTTTCTTCTTTCATCATCTTAACAGCACCCCTCAGTTACGAGATATGATATGCACAATCTCATTAATTCAATAAATAAGGTCATGTAATTATTGTGTCGCTTTTAACTCTGTACTGAGCTCTCTCAGACAAAAGTTGCAAGGATATAAAGTTCTTAAAATTATATGCTGAATCGTATGGTGTAATCATAATTCAAATTATGCACACTCAACTACCTCTGATTTTTCAATTTTAATGATGGCTGATTATGATTTTAAATTAAATAATCCGCTACGAAAAATCTCTGATTAACAAGTGCTGAGATAATTAAACCCATTATAATTGTTTCTTACCTTGCAGATGTCGCTTTATATATTAATTAGTGAGAAATTTGAATAGTCTTTTATAATACATAAGGTTATTAATTATGTCTACCTACCCTATTTGATCAGGATTTGCTTCTTATGGAGCTGCAGATCCTTTTTGCGATCCGGTGCTTTCTAGATATGTTGCTGCTGCCAGTACTTAGATCAATTCCTATAGCCGCAAGAGGACTTTGGCGTTGCCTCTCTCCTGGAATCCCTACCGTTCAAACCCTCCCTGACTGAGGGTTCGAGCTACCACTCAGGAACCTGAGGTACCAAGACTGATTGCCTAGTAGAAAGGTCTAAGAATGCTTGTTCTCTGGCTCTAGTAGTGGAATTCAGAAGTATTCATAGGAGGTAAGCCTGTATCAGTAATCGCATTGACCTCTAGTTCGGTAGTCCTGGCTAACATTCGACCTTCCAAGCCATCTTGTCGCTGGATGTCCTCCTGATGTCCGCTAGTTTTCGGCCAGCTGGAGTCCAGCCACATCTCCTAGGGAATAAGAATTTCCTAATTTAATTTCCAATAAATTCTCATCTATAATTAATGTCAAAGCAACTGGATGAAGGATCATCTTATCAAAATTGTAATCAATTGTTTTTAATGGATATTAATTCTAATTGAGCTCATCAGAATAAAAGTTAAGAAAAATTAAATATTTAAAAATATATTTTGCTTTTAGAAGTTATTATCTTTAATTATGAAGATGCTCACATAGAATAATTTTACTTAAATAGAGATTGAGTACATAGCACGGCTGTTTTTTTTTTATTATAAATAAGATAGTTACATTTCTAATTTAATTTAAAGGGTTTCCTATTATTTGGCTGTGTCTAGATTATCTTTTAAATTATATTTATTTATCAAGAAGAATTTATTTCTCAAGATTAAATTATAAATATTAACAATTTTGTGTCGAAATCTTATTAAAATTATCAAAGAAAGATATAAAAAGTTCTATCAAGGAATTATTTTTAGTTTATGACAGTTAAAAATTTAAAGAGACTTATAATCTTTATTCATATGCTTAAAATAAAAAAATTTATCCAAGGTTTTGCTTGCTTTTGGCTACTGCCATATTTGGATGGATTATAAATTGCAATATTTAATTTGAATAGCAATCTCTGTATGCATTATATTTATAAACATATCTTCAAACTTACCCTTAAATATAAGATTTGGATTCCCCTTAGATTTAATTACTCTCTTAATATTATCAATGCTGTTTTAAAGCAAGTAAAAAAAGAAGTAGCTAATTAATATAAATTATATAAATTTCATTATAAGTATCTAAATACAAGAGCAGCGTTATTATTTATAGAATAATATTAAAATTAGAATAATTAATATGAAAAGAGCAAGTACAGGTTTTGGAAAATGAATTCAGAAAAAATCCAAACTGGTCCAGAGATCACGCTAAGAGACTCGCTATGCAGTTAAATTAATTTACTTTTATTTCATAAAGCATAATATAATTCTTTTTAATGTAGATTCTAATCTTCATTAGTTAAAATTATACTGATTTATAAATTTTATAATTGGAGATTTAAGATAAAATAAATTAATAAATAAAATAAACAAAATTATAAATTTATTTTTTCTAATTAAATCCCTCATAATAGTAAGAATATAATTATAAGGTTCATAATATAGCTGAGAATTGAATAAAATGATTTAAGTAAAAAGAGGGAAATTTAATTAAAATTGGTGATTGATTCAAATAATAAATGGAAAGTTTCAACTGTTGAAATTTGAGATTAATCCCCTGAACTGTAGCTTGTTCGATAGCTTTTAAAAAATTAAAATGAGTTTCTTCTTTAATCATCGCCATAGCATTTCTCAGCAGCGAGATATGATGTGAAATTCCGATACTTCAATTATCTACCTTGTAGAAACTTGCTTCGCTTATATCTCCTTACTGAGCGTTCCAACACAAAAGTTATAAGGATGAATAGTTCTAAGAATTTTATGCAGAATCGAATGGTCAACAACTACAACTAGCTCAAGCTCAAAAACTTGAAGGTGATCATAAAGAAGGCAATTTTTCAGAGTAAGAAAGCTATCCATCCAGATCAACAGAGACTCATCTGCGATAGGAAGCTCATAGAGCTTCAATTGTATGCTTAGATTTGCATACTTTTGAACAATATCCAGAACAGGATCTTCAACAAGAGCAATAAGAACTCTCACCTATTACAACATCCAGAAGGAGTCTACCCTAACCCCCAACAGACAACTACTCAAAGAGTAAACACAAAAATTAAAACTAAGCCTAAGGTGGTGTTCTTCATAGTCTTGACGCTGATCTGGTAGGTGCTGGCTACCCCATTAAATTTAAAAACATAATGCATAAAATTATAAAGAATCTAATATATATATCACTTCTCCCTTGAACTCTATCTTCATTAACTTCTGACTATCAACTATTCATACTCACCCTATAAATCCATTTTAATTTAATATATAATATGATTCTATTTTCAATTAAATTCTCATCTATAAAAAAAAATATTATAATATCGAACAGTTAAAGTTTGAAGTTTTTACTGATATTATTACTATTCGATTTAGCATGAAATTGTAAGCAACTTTAATCCTTGCTACTTCTTCATAGGAGGTGTGTGTAGATAGTTACCTCGGTCATAAGTTTGTGAACATGGTTTTTTATTAGTTCAGAGAAAAAGTCATCAAGAGCTCTTATCGTAATGGCAGCAGAACACACTCCTACTAAAATTATATGAGCTATCATGCAAGCGCCATATTGGGCTACCTACTTCACTAATTAACGGCCAACATTTTACAACTCTTCATTAATTATTTTAATTTAATTCTTATCTTTAAATTTAACTATATTTATAATGTTATTTTTAATTTCTTAGAAGAAGGATTGATATAACTAAATAATATAATTAAAAAAATCACTAAACAGTAAAGATGGCAGAAGACAATAAAGATTCTCTGAAATGATATTTGGCAACAACAATGACTTCCAGACCTTAGAAGAACTGGGTGGCACAAAAGGTAGAGAGTTAAATCCTCCATGGAGACTCCCAAACACTCTGAAAGAGAGCCAGTTAATGCAAACTACATCTTCGAGAAGGGAAGGTAAGATAAAAGCTAAAGTGGAGTTCTCCCCTCGCCTTCTAATGAGAGGCAGTGTTTTTCCTAGCATAGACAAGGATTATTGATATGAGATTGAAGCAGATCAAGTAACTTCAGTCGAGTCTCAGTAAAAGATTTCTTTGTCAGTGAGTCTTCTGTATTAGTAAGCCAGATCAAGATATGAGAGGAAACTGGAAGTCTTCCTTGTTGAGTAGTAAGAACTATATATAATAGAGGTTGAATACTGTTATAAGTTTGACCAAAAGCAATCTAATTCTTTCATAAATATGAATAAAGAGTTGACAGTAATTAACTTATTTCAAATAGAAAATATATTTAAATTTTCTAAATTCAAATTTATAATGGAAAAATGGGGATCCAAAAGACTCTCTCTCCCTACATGAAAGTTACATTTTAAAAGTATTAATAACACGTGAACCATTGAGCGGATTATCTTCTTATTAATATTTTTGATGTGTTTAGTACTAAATATTTTTATCCATTAAATACATTCTTTATATTATTAAATTAGAAATTAAGTGAATATGTGGCAACTAATATTGTAGTTTGCATAGAAGACGCAAGTCACTGAAGACTCTAACTTTCTAATTTAGTAATGCAAGCTCCAAAATAAATTAAAGGATGAAAGACATGTAGGTTTCTACAATTGACACAGGTAGAGCACTATGCAAGAGATTCTCCAGACTCAGTGAGAGGGCTCAAGCAAGGATTGACTATTAACAGCTAATAGGTAAGAAGGAGACCAATCATGCCTGCACCTTGTGCGTCTCAATTTAACTATATTAAACGATGGAAGATTGCGGCTTTGAACCTCCTGACATCTGATTCTTAGTCAGAACGTCGGAGGGAAGGGCAGGTACAGCTCTAATGCCATATGATTTACCTCAGAGACATAAGTCAGAGTTTGGGTACTAAATAGAGTGGATCTTCAAGTACACTCTTTTGCGTAATTGCGGGTTAGCTCGCGACTTCAAGGTTAAACCCTATATGCAAAATACTAACAACCTTATAAAAATAGCTCACCTCAGCTAATTAGCATTACATAATTTTTTTTAAGATAAGTGTTTTATACTTGAACTAGTCAACTGTAAGTAACTTTTCTTTGGTTTAGAGAGACTATTAAATGATATTCTACTTTTGTTTAGGACACAGAGTAGGTCTAGAGTGAAATGCTCTTAATTTCCGCTAATTTAACATTAGAAATCCTTTAGATTTAGATGAACTTTAGTTTAAGAGATGACAAGTAAACAAAAAGAAATAAGATTTTAGAAACAAATAAATAGTAACAAATTTCTGAGATGTAGTGCAAGGTCCAAGGCCAGAGACATGCTTAATATATTAAGTTACAAATAGAGTTCCAATTAAAAAATGAGTATATTTATTTTCAACTTAATCGTATTTATCCCATATTTAAATTTTTATTCTCCCTATATTATTCAAATTCTTCTCCTATTTGTTAGATTTATGAAATTTATAGATATTAAAGAAAAAAAAGTTTGTGCAATTTTAATTTTTATTATGGGATGAATACGAATACAGAATCGGAGGTAAGAGATATTTGAGATAAATTAATTAGTAGACTTTGATTTAAGACCAGATGTTCAGATGGTTAACGTCTAGATAAGTTTCTTTTTATTCCAAGGTTAGAATCCTACAGATAAAACTTTTTAAAAAAATTTTTCCTGACATATATTTCTAGCAGCAGTAGCAATAACAACAGTAATAGAAACAGTAGTAATAGTAACAATAATAAGAGAATGTAATGGATGAAAACGAGTAAATTTAATTAGCGGAAGAATAGTTTGAAAAGAGGAAAAGTTGGAAAATAAATTAGAGATGTTTCAAAAAGTGAAAATAAAAGCTGATACAGTAAGGCTCAAAAGTACGCAATTAAAGATCAAGGCAGTTATTAATCTAGAGATGTTTTTAATTTATTCCCTAATGCTTAAACTTATACATCTCTTTTTTTATTTCTCTAATCCATTCATATTAAACCTATAATTTATTCTTTAAAATAAATAAATAAGCTTGTAAATTTATGCAGCTGGGACTCAAGCATACTCAAGTTTACAAATGGAACTGGGACAGAAAGAAATAAGCAAAAGCTTTCAACTAGCAGCAATCATAATTTTAAAAGTATTTGCTCTATTTTTTTATATTTAAAAAATGTTTTTAAAATTTCAAATTATAAACTTAAATAAAAAAATAGGTCTTTATAAATATATATTAACAAAACTATTTATTTAATAACACCATAATTCTCGAGATTTCTTTTTCAAAACTATATCTAAAAAAATTGAACCTTTATTTATAAACTTTAAGATTGAAATTAAAAGAAACTTTACCTAATATACCTCAAACAACAAAAGTAAGAGGCAAACTGATATATATTTGAATTAAAAATGCTAAAAATGCTGATAAAATTCAGTTATATTTCTTCAAACAACACTGAAATTAAAATTATTTTTACGAAACTGAGTGTAGGACACTTACTTTCATTAAGAAAGAAAAAGATGTATTTAAATTTTAAATATAAGGTAGTTACGTTTGCACGCTAAGAGGCAAGATTTCTCAAAATTAAATCCAAATTTTCAATATGAGAAACAGTAGAATATTTATTAACTTAAAACATTATGATAGATTAAATAGTTATGGAAGAGTGGATGAAAGTTGATGGTGAAATGATTGGGAGTAGTCTAAAACTCCATGAACTCTAGCAATAAATGGCAGGTATGCCTTTTTTATTTGATCATATTTCTGAGCATTTATAATAAATTTAGCTCTCATTTTATTTGTGCGAGCATGTAATTATAGGCTAATGAAGAGGCTTTAATAAATGAAGAAGGAAGTTCTTCTCGAAAATATATCACACATTTTTCTTAGAAAAAGAGAACTATTTGAAGAGGCTGTGCGCTAGTGATAAATTTGGCAATATTTAAATTCTAAGGATTGAAAGCTCTCAATCGCCTATCAAAATTACTATTTAGATGAGGGAGAATAAATTCAAGCAATCTCAGAGCAATAAAAAATAATTAAGCCCTAAATATAAATTTTCCGAAAATAACTAAGAATCAAGCTGGTTATAAAAGAGAATACGAGTTAGTCTAGCAACTTTCAAAATATTAAAATATATATAATTATTAAATATGAAAGAGAAAGAAATAGATAATAACTGGGGAAATAAATACACTAAGGACTCCAGAAATATTCTTACAGCAAACCTAAATAAGTAAAGTTTTTGGGGGGGGGCCTTTCCTCGTCATCCACTTTTTTTCATGAAAATACGAAAAATCACTATCTGGCCTAAAATCATCTAAAATACCGATTCTTTTATCCAAATTCAAATCCAGAAGGCCCATCTTGGTCTTATTTTTTAATTTAACAAATGAGCTAAAATTTTTCGAAACATAAGTATAAAAAATTATTTTTTAAGGCTACTTGATGTTATAATTAATTTTATATTTTTTTTATTTATTAAATAAGACGATCTACTTTCAATAAATTAGTTATTAAATAAAGATAATGATTTTTTTTAAAAAAATTAATTTGGAGGGCAATCCTAGAAAAATTCAATAAACAATTTAAGAGCAAAGGCAATTATTTTCAATTATAAAATATTCAGAATAGAAGTAGAATAAAGAGGATTCCATTATTTATCATCCATACAAAGGAACAAAATTATTTAAATAAATATAAATAGACTGAGTTATTAATTTTAAGATTTTTTTTAATTTAATGAGAGCTCTAAATAATAAAGAGGACTCGAAGGCAATGATAATATTTATTAAGAGATCCATGAATTAATTATGACATAAAATATCTTTTACTTATTCAAGCTTCGATTTTTTCTAGTTAAATTGCCATTTTTTGCAATTTAAATTTTTAAACATTAATTTTCAATGAAGCTATTCCCAAAAAAATTTAATTAAAAAATATGACCAAGATAGGTCCTCTGGATTTGAATTTGGACGAAAGAATCGGTTTTTTAGCTGATTTTAGGCCAGATAGTGATTTTTCGTATTTTCATGAAAAAAAGTGGATGACGAGGAAAGGCCCCCCCCAAAGTTTTAATTATTTGCAATAAATATGATTATTCCTTTTGAGTTGAAATCATGTTTGAGTCCATATTTAATTTATTCATTCACTAATAAAGAGATTTTAAATATTGCTATAAGATGAACAAAAACCTTTTAGAGCTTCTCATGAACTTAATTAATCGATAATCCAATTTATATCACTATCAATTGATAAAGAGCTCTTCAATTAAAAGAGTAAGTAAGTCTTCTAGAGATTCATCCATATAGCCTTTTTATAATTAGGGGTTGAGTGACAAAGAGGGGGAATAAAATTATGAGAAGTAGATAGTGATAGTTATAGTAACAAAAGGTTAAAATAGAATGAGATAAAAGAAACATCACTTTAAAATATGACTCATTACAAATCATTAATTGTATTTGTTTAAATTTGAATTAGATACACATAATAAACTAATCGTATTCTATCTAAAATAATCTTCGATTTAAATAAATAATCGATTTTTCATATTATTTTCCAGGAGATAATTACACCCTTGTGAGAGTCCGTACATTTTTTAAATTTCTTCATTTGTTTCGCTATTTTATGTTTAAAGTATTTTATTATTTTTATTTTATATAATCTATATTTTTAATAAATGAAAGCAAACATAATTAAAGAATAAAATAAAGCATGACAATTTAGTTCAAATATTGTATTATATTTCTTTATTATTTTGGTAAAATAAAATTGTTAATATTTTAGGATCATTGCTCTAAGAATAGTAAGACCATTTGTTCAAGATCACGAAAATTGACAAATCATATTTAAATTTATTATTTTAATTTATCTGAATTAAATTATTTGAAATATGATATTTGAAATAAACTTTATAATTTTGAGTAAATTATTTATTATATTTTTATGGAATTAAACTTTAAAATCAGAGTCTGAAGATGAGCTATCAGAGCAAATAAGTAATAATTAGAAACATAATTTATATCAAAACTAGTCAGGAGAGCTACCATCCTGCTTCGCTGACAATAATATTAAGATTTGACCATTTTACTTAGCCATTCAATAGAATTAAAAATATTCTCATTCTATATTAAATTAATGAAAATTAAGGGAATCATCGCGCAATCAACATTAATATCCCATCAATTAAAACTTATAATCTAAAAAATATTATTTTTTTTTAAAAAAATTACTATTATAAAAATATATTAAACTTATTGCTAGCTGTTAAAATAAGAAAATAATAAATATTAATTATTAAAATTTGTAAGAAATAGGAGGGCAATTTTAATCAATCTTAAGAAGATCTTTTGTAATACAAAAATTTTTTAGATAAAAAATCTGATAAAATATTTTCGCTCAGGTAGCAGAGATGAATAACAGAGATGAATAAGCATGAATTTATTAGAGATACAGGATATTCTATAAGGCAAAGTAATTATCTTTTTAATTTTTAAACTAAATATTTTCATGTTTTCGATGACAAAGCTGATAAAGGAAGCGCAGAAATGTTTTCGCTTAGATGCATGCAATATATTGAAGATCTAATGTCTTTTAATGCTTATTCTCCACTCAAAGACAAGATATATAATATTAAATTGTGAGTCTTAAATCTAATATTTTATTAAAAAGTAATCTCCAACTAGGAGATAATTCATTTCTATACCATTTCTTGCACATTAAGAAGAAAAACAAAACCTTCAATATCATTAATTTTATATCATTATAATAATTTTGTGTTGTCTACTTTAAGTCTTCAAGTAATCCAAATAATCATCTCTAAAATGTCGCAAAATCCACCATTTCATTTACTAAAATATATTTAATCGTTTTACATTAGAAGTCAAATTGCTTTAGATAGAGGGAAGTTACTAATATTTAAAAAAGAAATTAAAATCATTTCTTTCTTTTATATGAAATCTTGCCAACACGGAATTTTAAAATTTAACTTCTTTTAATTAATTTGAATTAGAAATGTTTTTTCATATATTCCTCATTTAACTGCCTTCTCATTTCTATTCTGAATATCTCGAATCAGTAAGCTAGATTGTATGTTTTCTTGCTATTATTGTCTTAGCTACCTCTCTTCTTTTCAAACTCCCGGAACCAACTTCTAAGTCTCCACTAAAGAAATAAGTGGCAGTTGTGTTATTTTTTTTCCGGGACTACAATATTTTCCGACATTCTTTATTATATTTTCTTCTCTTATTAATTTTCTTTATAACTTTAAACTGTCATCGTGTTAAAAAACCTATTCCTATTAGCTTTGATTAAAAGGAGTCGATTTATTATAGAAGGAATTTTAATTAAAATCGGTGATTGGTTAAAATAATAAATGGAGAGTTGCAAAATGGTGACAGTTGAAATCACAGATTCACCCCCTAATCTGCAGCTTGTTCGATAGCTTATCAAAAATTAATATGAGTTTCTTCTTTAATCATCTTCGTAGCACCTCTTAGCAGCGAGATATGACTCGCGCACTCTTCTTCTTCATCATCTTCATTTTCATCTAAACTTGTGTCGCTTATAACTCTTTACTGAGCACTCCCTCACAAAAGTTGCAAGGATAAAAAGTTCTTAAAATTTGATGCTGAATCGAATGGTCTAATTATTATTTAAATCTGACACACTTCAACTGCCACTGATTTATTCCATTTTAATTTAATATCTAATTTAATTCTCTTTTTTATTAAATTCTCAGCTATATTCTTTCTCTTTCTTATTAACATTTATAATCTGCTTTAATATTTCGATAATCATTCTTTCAAATAACTTATTAAAAATAACTTTTATATTAGAGAGATGTGATAAGAAAGGCAATTCAAAATACTCAGATTACTAATCAATTTAAAATGAGTGAAGCGTTGAAGAGATTGCCCATCCACTAAAGAACACAAACTCCAATCAAAGATAGCTTATTATACATTAGCTACACGATAATCAGCAAGCTAACTGGTTTAAATACGATAATCCTAAAAATCTTTTTCAAGATGCACTAGCATAAAACATCAATGTTTCTTAACGACAAACATTATTAAATTGCAAGACATAATTTTTAACTTAATAAATAGAATTTATGATTTCATAAAAGACATTGATTTAATAGACTGGCAAGAGTCTTCAGAGAGGCGCATCATGTTCCATCGTAAATATCCATATAAGTTTATCTTCCCTTCCTATCTAGGAGCACTCTATTTCAAGAATAACATAAAGAGAAAGACTTTTGGCACTATTAAATATCAAACACCGAAGTAGAAAGAGAAACTCTCAATACTAGAGCAATATATGTTACAGGCAATTCAATTATCTATTGACAGCACAGTGAATAGGTTTTCCTTGATGAACCTATGTTAACTTTATCATCAAAATTCAAGCTTGACTATAGCAATATATAAATTTTAATATAGATATCTAAGACATTCTATAAAATTAAGAGAGTGTTACAAAGATTTGTAGAATTTCTTTCTCGCGAGGTATTGAACTTTATTAAATCCATGAAAAATCAATAGACACTGATAATTATTTATGACTAAATTCTCTGTATCAAGAACATCTTAAAATATAAAAAAACATAGCAATATTTATAGTTAGGTTGATGCTTTTGTTATTGTGTTAGTATCTACCGCCCATTGAGGAAATCAATAGAGACTATTAAAAAAAATCTCAAGAGTGAAAAAAAACTCATTATGATGTCAGATATGAAAATGATTAAGGTGTCTAAGTAAGATAAGTTGTCAATGAAATGGATGAAAAGAAGAAGCCCATAGACAGGACTTACTTCTTCAATGTTGTCAATACTCTATAGGCAGACTCAGATAGCCAAAGCCAAAAAAGAAAAGAGAGACATCGCAAGCAATAAAAAAGTAAAGAATGACTTCAGTTTAATTTCAGACTAATGGCTAGCTTAGTTAACAAGTCATCCTTTCATTTCACGTAAGCATATCAATCACCCTTAAAGGTCTGTAAAAAATGGAGAAATCTGCAACTGATGAATTAGTCAGCAAAAATTTCAATTCTAAAAGGCAGAAACCAACACCTACCGTTACAACATTGAAAATGTTAAAAACAAATGATTAACCTGGATCTGCTTTAAAATAAATAATTAATTTTAATTAATTAGTTAGTTATTTAATCCTTAGCTCATAATAACTCCCAAGATTTTTACTTTAAAGGGATAGCACAGACTATATAAAAACTTCGTTTTAATATTTGATAAAGTTAATTAGTTCATTAAAAAATTAAACCTAACTTTTTCATCTTATTCAGATATAACTCTTTAGACTTCTGAATTAGTTTTCTTGGGTTGATCTTTTCATTCATTGTGGATGCTTTCATCTTTAATCTCTTGTATTAGTTTTTCAAAAGCGAGAAAAAGTTGTCGATAGGATTATATTGAAGTGAATAATAATGCTTGAATATTAACTCAATCAAAAGTTCATTGCTAAGAGAATTAAACCCGCAGCTGTGATGACCTCTTATAATTGATACAAATTTCTGTGAAATATTGGTAGAGGAAACGCTTAGATCTAATTTTCAAACAAGCCAGAAGCACCCATCTAAAATAAAATTATTTTCATAAGATTTCTAAAATGTACTCCAGGCTCTACTTTACAAATTCATTTTTATATTTAAAAGTTCAACTCTAACAACTAAAAAATATTTATTAACCACTAAAATCCTAAAGTCAATAAGCTGATTTAATTTATAATCCTTTTGAGTTATAAAGAAGTTAGTTTGGATTAAAAAATATTAAACTATACTTAAGTTTAAATATTTTTGTTTTTTTATCTACCTCTTGAATCATTTTCCTTAATGCTTCTATGCATTTCTTTTCTGATCTGATGTTTTTCTTCCCTAAACATAAATTTATTATTAAATGTTTCATTCATGAATTAAGTGTTTTTGTATTTGCAGCTCCATCTATGAATACCTATTTTCTAATTAAAACATAATTTGTATATTAATTTTAAAGATCCCCAATTATCATAATGCACTCCGAGAGTGAAAGCCCAGGCAAGCATGTATCCTCAAATGATGAAGAAAGTAAAATTGATTTATTTCAACAGTCTCTCTTTAATCAGTTAAAAAAACTTAAAAGTCTAATCATCGAAAGCGAGATGCGAAATTCATCGCCAAGAAAAGTAAAGTCTAAATTAAAAAAAATTATATGATAAGACTCAGAGTCCTAAGACATACGAAGGAGGATCACTAAAGATTTAAAACTTAATTTCAAAGATATTACACCATCCTCAATTTTATAATGAACAATAAGAAATCAGAGACTACATAAGGATCAACAGGTAATGACTTTTATTCAAATCTAATTATGCTAAAATCAAAAAGTAATAAAATATTGATCTCTGAGAATTTTTCAATGTTCTCTATGAACACAAGGAGTCAAAATTAAAAATGATTAAATTGGGAAAATTTCCACTTAGCAATTCAAATCTTATTCGCTCTCAAGCCAAAGTTTATTGGCATGTACTAGAAAATTTCAATACATTCGATAAGAAATTCAGAATTCAAGTTTAAAAATAATTTATTAAGATCTTCGATCAAGACCATACATTGAAGAGGAGCAATTAATGATTGAACAAAAAGATTTAATTGAGTTATTTTCAAAAAGGGATTTAGAAAAAACTTAAAATATTTTAAACAGAATAAGTAATCAAAATTCATTTCAACGCATAAGTATTTCCAAATCTTATTTTAGAAGGAAGGACTCTATTTGAAACTCTTTATCAAACATCTAAATAATAAAAATTATATTCCTTCTCCTTGCTCCAGAAGAAATTTTAAATATGTAAAGATGAATTATTCTTTCTAAATTTAAGTATCTAAAAGACAAAAACCTTCCACTCTCACCTTCGATTTGTGGAAATTTAGTTCAGTAATATCAAAACAATAATAAAGAACTTTTAATCCGATAAGTTCAGCATTCTTTAACTACATTTGATAAACTTATTTTTTTCAAAATTAGAGATTAAAATAATATCTGATAATCCATTTAACTTTCTTTTCCCGCAACTATTGTAGGAATTTTATGAGATATAAGGCAAAGAAATTAGAGAAAATATTATTTTCTTTTGGGAAAACCTAAGCAACTAAAAACCCTTGCTTAATTATCAAAGATAACTTGAACTTAATTTATGAAAAAAGATCCTCTTTACCTTTATATACCGAATGATAAAATATAAGTTACCTTTACAAAGACGACATCTTGATTTGCAATAAATGATTAGCCTTGATGTGGAAGACATCGAAACTGTTTTTATATTAGATGAATAGCTTTGGTTTAAGATAATAACTAAACTACTATATAATAACTCTACTAAATCAATAAAAAAATATTTGAAAGTGAAATTAGAGAAGCACATGGAACCTTTGCTTAAATAGTTCAAATGCGTAAAAAAATATAAGTTTAATTCATAACTAAAATATCATTAAAATTTTAGTATTTTTGTGATGATTACAAACATATTTGTATGAAGCAAATGCTGCTGCTTGTGTCCTCTCATGTTAAAAAGATTAAGTGCAATGCCATTTGCCAACAGCATCAGGTAAAACATGGGTTGTTGGTCTCATCGCAGAATATTGGAGAAAACATGTCAAAAATTTAATGATAATAGTTCCTACTGAAATATTGAGAATTTAAACTCAGAGATTTCTAAGAACACGTAGACCAAATCTTTTATTTACAACTTTGCAAAAAGTACTATGCTTCAAGATAAAATTAAGAAAATAATGATAATAGATGTTTTCGATCTACTTATTAAAATCAAATAAGTGAATTGGATCGTAGGTTGCAGAAATAAGCTCAAAACCTTTTTCTTAATAATCTCTGTGAGAAAGAGTCTAATCAATAAATATCTCTAATTGGTTGATTCTGATTAACTTTAATATTAATTGGTGTTTAATATATAATTTAGAGATATTATTAAAACTCTAATGTTTAATTGGATTTCTCTGTAGAGATCTGTTATTAGCCAATGTGGTGCAATAATTTGATTAAAACTTAATCTTTTCCTAATTAATATCTAAAAATTATCACCCCTTACTTTTTTCTTAAAGCAAGAGAATATTCTACTAGATGATGATTTTTTACTTTATATTAAGCTTAATCTTAATTCTATAACCCACGATCCAATTCACTTATTTGATTTTAGGAGTATCCTTTTCACCGTCGCTCGTGAAAAGATGTTAGGAGATTGGGATTTCAGCATAACTTAAGTTTACATGTTCTGCGCAACTTAAGACTAAAGGAAATAAAGAGTTTTACAGAGAGTAGTAGTGAATCCTGAAGGACTTAAATTTTAAAGTGAACTTGAGATTTTCTCCGAAGTGAGATTGGATTTAAGTGTAAAATTTTTCCATTAAGTAATAATAAAGAGGAATAGGAATAGCTCACTATTCTAATCGAAATGTTGGGCCCAAACCTTCCTCTTATCATTTTTGTTTATAAGAGTGAAATAGAGATTATTCAATAATAATCTAAAAGATGTTGAGTAAAAAGTTTAAAATTAAGAAATAGCGTCGAATCTTTGATGAAATTCTAAAATGGAATAATGGAATATTGATTTAACAACAAGACTAAAGTTTTCATATAACTCAATGTTGAAGCAAGACTCAAAAGTATAATTGCTTGCGAGATCAACCCCCAGAGTTAGTATTTGTAGATTTGAGGAAAATAATAATCAATAAAGTGACTAAATCTAAACTGATTATCTAATGATAAAGAAGATTTGAAAGGACTAAATCTCAAGAGCCTGAAAAGATTTGCGATCGAAAAGATGCTAAGGGTTGAATAAGTTACTGAAATAGATTATAAAAAATTAATTTAAGAGTACTTATCGAAAAGATTTAGAAAGAAATTCAATCAAGAGAAGAAATGTTCATTAAAGGATCTATATAAAAGCAAGAAAAAATAGTCTTCAAAATTTTTAGAAGAATTTTAGATCGATATTAGACTCATTCGCAGAAAAAATATTTTATATGACAAATAAAATAATAAAAAAATTTTAATAAAAATATATTTGCAAAAAATTATATAAAAAATTATAAATATAAAACTAAAAATAATGTAAAAAATAAATAGAAATAAATATAAAAAATAAAAAATATAGAGAAATAATAAAAAATACAAAATACTTTGAAAAAAAAGTCAGAAAATTATTATTGTAGTATTAGAGATGATTTTCAAAATTATAGATCAGCCCAGTGACAGTTGACAAGCGTTGGCGGAGAGCAGGGTGAACATCCTGATGGAGTGGCTCCGGATGCGTGGCAGTTAGAGATCAGGT
>JAJKFJ010024131.1:0-19112 GCA_027382625.1 Tetmemena sp. SeJ-2015 | reverse complement strand
ATTTATATCATTTAAGAAAATGTAGATAACGAAATAGCTTATAACTACTTGAGTCAAGGATTTAATTGAGCTTTATATATCACTGGCACTCCATATTTCTTAAACTATTTTCATATTAGATATAAAATTCTAAATTAAAAAAATATATTTTAAATTTTAGTTTATCTGCAGCCAATATAAACTAAGCAAATACAGATAGAATTTTTTTGTTAAAATAAATTTAACTTGCATAATGATAGCGACAAGTAGCCATTTTTTGCAAGTGCATGTGATAGAAACAGTTAAAATAGAATTACTAAATTATTTGAGACATTAGCTTAGATCTTAATATTTAATATTCTTCATCATAAAATTTAATAAGGAAATTTGAAGATAAATTATTGTTTGATTCTTTTATCTTTTCCTCTCTCTCTCAATCTGTTTAGTCATTTTTTAACATATTTTAAATTATATGCTACCTTAATTTTAGTCGAATTTTGTTTTTCTTATTACTTAGTTAGTTGCAAAAAATAGTTTATAGTTGTGTACATAGCTGTCATTGCTAATTTTACTTACTAAAAGAAGTAACTATTTTATTTGATTTATCACAAATACTTATACCTCCAATCCTATTTAGCAATCTATTATACTACTTATAATATAAGCCAAATACGAATAGTTGATCAAGAAAGAGAAATAGAATACAAAGTAACTGAATAATACTACATTTTTCTAAATACAAGTAGGAATACAAACGAAAGTGATAAGTTAAATCGATAAAAGTATGTGCTATATGTAGAGAGAAGTTAGTTTAAGACTTCATAATATTTAACTTGCATGATAAAATATGCAAAACCAGATGCGCAGTGCATTATCCAACATGGAATCTGATTGGCTAAAACATTAATGAAAAAGGCAAAGATGAATACTTTCATTTTTGATTGGAAGATTTTTCACAAATTGTGATCAAAATTTTTCTTTTTAGTCCTATCTTAGCGACTCTCGAACCATTAATTAACTGGCTTAAGATTTCATTTGATTCCATTTTTAATTATTTTGAAAATGTCTACGTGATCAATTAAACTCCAGCCTGTAATTAATTTTGAGTTACTTTGTATTCTATTTCTTGATAAACTATTCGTATTTGACTTATAATGTATGTTAATACAGTTGAAAATAGGATTATGTTCAGTATTCCTAAGTCAAATTAAAAATATAAAGTCAAGTATGCTTATGAAGATAGGGTACCTCAAAATTGCTTCAGAGCAAATAAAGCAAAGCGCAAATATTTGAATGTACCCATAGAATTTAGCTGTAAATGGAATCTTCCAGCACAGCACAGATAATATTTGGGGGTAGCCCACCCATACACTCCCCAAGATATAAATCTGAGTATATAATATCAATATTTATTATAATATAATATATCTCAGGAAGCTAAGAATAATCAGCATAAAGCTTGAAGGGCGACACATAGAAGCAATATATAAGGTAACCAGCTACCAGAAATTAAATTACTGATGCTAAATTTTATAATAAAATTGCATTAGCCCGCAGATCACAGCTATTTGAATTTAATTTTATTGAACGATCTCAGAGTAAATGCTTTTGAAGTACTCTCTTTCTAGATTTATATCTTCAAATCTCTGTGAAAGAAAACTTATTTTGGTGCTAGAATAAACTTTGGCCATAAGCTTTTCTATGCAAAATAATTTTAATTATAAATGAATCAAAGTTAGAGTGTTGCCTCATCAGCTAAACTCTGACTGTTTTGAGATTTTAAGACCTAAGGATTTAGCTCTAAGTCTACTACAGTTTTATGAATATTTTTAGTTTGTCTTTAATTGTTAATATCTGAGTGCTGTTGTTGACAATAAATTTAGAAAATTAATGACAATAATAAAATACTTTTCTGATATTTTAATCTTAAGAGCTCAATTTTATTTTAATTAAAAGGTAAATTTAAGAAGAGATAATTTTATCCCTTTGATTTATGAAAATATTTGTGAATCATTGATTAAATAATAATTTTGAGATAATGGATAACAAATTTTTAATTTTCCTCAACTTATAAATGAGTAAGAGCACTTTAATACAATAAAAAATAGTTTATTTGCAGTAAGTGACTTAATAAATTTTAAGTTGAGTTTTCTTGTCAAGGTTTGAGACAGGTTTTCTCATTGTATAATAATTCTCGATAATTATATTAATTATACTTGAGTGAATGGTTTTTAATTGATAAGCTCCTAATTATTGCGGTACTATTTCCTTCAAAATATTTTAACTTGATCTGAATTTTTATCCTGATAATTATCTTATTTGTATGCTCATCAGGAGTATCTCAATTATTTTTAATGGATTATTTTATTGTTTTAATAGAAGTAGGAGCATTTAATTAGATTGGATTATCATAAAATGAAATAACTTCTCCCTCCATAGATGAAAGTAAGGATCCTGTAATCTTTACTTCTGCTTTTGATTTTGGTTTCCATGGCTTTTGGCTGGGACTATCAGAGTCACGGCACTAACTGGAACGAGGGCACTTGCCTCTCGGGCACTAAGTAATCTCCAATAAAGGTGCAGACTTCTCTCCTCTCCGCTTACAACATGAATGCTAAGTTAGTTCTCAATTACTAGGATCTTGAAAATTTAAGATCAATTTAAATATAATAATCTTAAGATTAATTTAAAGTTATAGTGGATAAGTTGTGATTAAAATGTGTACTTGTACAAGTCAAGAGATGGGCTGTAGATGTATATTAATTTGACAAGCCACGATGGGAATGTTACTTACGTTAATCAATTTGGCTATGAGTACTTCTATGGACTAGAGAACATTTTCTTTAGGTATAAATCAGAGCACTACCTCGAGGGCTCGCAAACAACCTTTGAAATGCAACTCATTCATAGATGCAACTTAAATTAATTTATAGAAGCCCAACTGATAAGACCCAAATGCTTGGCATCTCAGTCATGTTCAGCTCAGATCTGGATTTGAATAACGATTTCATGTTGGAACTAGACCCTAGGCCATCCAATATTGAAAAATCAGTTTGTAATTTTAGTGCTTCTTAATATAAGTGCAAGAAAAAACTAGGCTAGATTTAATTCTTTGATTTATAATTATAACAAAGTACCGATTCCATCAATATAAATCAGCCTAGAAAGAAGCTATCAGTTTATTAACATAAATAATTAGATAAGTTGCGTCCTAGTTGTTTGACCAATTTTACGGAAATTTCTACTACTACAACGGCAGCATGACTATGCCTCCTTGTTCAGAAACTGTGATGTGGTTCATTTACAATGTACCGATCCAGACTAGTGCTTTCTACAAAACTCAGCTCTTTACTTTGATAGGAGATTCCACTTATATTGGGAACTACAGAGGACTGTAGACTTAGAGTTCACAAACTATTTACCTTGTTGGGAAGATGTATTGGAGCACCTATAAAAACATGAGGCCTTATAATATTAGGAAAATATAACTGGAAGGTTTTTCTTCGATTATTTGTAAAATGAAATCTTTTTATTTAATTTTTTAACTAATCAACAGTTTTACTTGCTCTTAAAAATGAACTTTCTTGGGAGAATCATGCTTTTTAAATGATTTAATATGCTATATAAAAATTCTATTTCTTTAGAGCAAGATAAAAACATATTTCGAACAATCTATAAAACATATAAATATACATTTAATTAATTCACACTCTGCCTAAAATGATTATTAAAATAAAGATTTTCTTTAATATTCATGATCCATTATTTATATTTGTTGCTATTTACTTTCGTAATTCAATTTTATCATAATGAAAATTCCGCCAGTAGCCTCTTTACATAATAAATAAATATATTTATAATAACTTATAAATCTTTATGGATTTGGAAATTCTAATTTTAGCTTGTGTTATTTTATTTCTTTGACTTAATCTAGAGTATTAAATTTGGATTTGAAAATAAATTAAATTATGATAATTTGAGTTGTAATTTTAAAATCTAAAGCACTAATATGCAAACTACTGCTGAAAAGAAAAACGCAGACATTTTTAAAATTCAAGTCTGCCAATTTTGGTAAGAAAATTAATTGAAACTAAATACCTTAGTGGATCTGAAGTGCCTCAGACAAATGCGTTTCTTCATTCTTAGCAATGCAAAAAGAAGAGAGATTTCGAAAAGATAAATAAAAGCAAACAGCCATAGAACTCAAAACTCCAAAGCAACAATTTTTCGTAAATATCTTTGTAGCCATGTTGATATAAACTTCCTCATTAGGTAGGGGCAAAACTAATATTAAAAGGGTAACTCTTATATAATTCATAACTCATCTTAGTAAACGAATGCTAGAGAGGCTTCTGGGAAGGGTGTCTCATCTATATTCAAAAATTAAGTTTAAAACTTGTGTCATTTATTTCGGTTAAGTAATTGCAATTCAAATTTTAAAAGCACTTTTAGCCTAATTCTAGCATGAGGATATAAATAGATAAAGGAGAAGACTTTCAGCATAATTCAGGGACAAGAATATAATTAGATACAGGAGAAGACTTTTATATTTTATTATGACTACTAGTTCTAGTTCTCAGCTGGTGAGGACTCCGACTTCTACCAACCATTAACCCACAACTTTCAAGAATATCAACAGCAACAATACAATTCTTACAGATTTATTGATTTAATTAAATACTATCCTTAGGAGCGTCCAAGGTAGCAAATTCAAAATAATTCTCGTCCACAGGAGAGAAGCCGAGTTAAAAAAAACTATAATAGTATATAACTCATAATTTGTTGAAGTTTGCCCCATCGGATCATGCTCACAAAATTTCCATTCACAACAAGAAATATTTGAAATATTCTTTCCGTTAAAAGCTAATAAATTAGAATTACAGGACCATGTTTCTGCTCACTTACTAACCATAGATAATTTTATTTAAAGAGGATGACTAGATTCAGGGGGATCAGCATCGTATCATTTTAAGTGATAACATTCCAGACTAAATAAATTATCAAGGTAACATTTTAAGACTCTGAACCTAACTACACCGCAATAAGTTAGTGATAAATCTTATATATATAGAAAGGGAACCATCAAATCCTTACGCTAATATAAACAGAGATAGAAGGGCTATTCAACATAACGAGGAAAGCAACCTACTAGCACAATAATAAAATTATTTATCAATCAAGAAGGCCTACCCAAGTTAATTCTAACTAAAGGGACCAGGAAGTTAACTTAAGTTCTATGATCAACTTATTCAACAGTCACTTGAATCTTTATCAAGATATTCATTATATTTTTATCTCAATGCTAGAATGAATCAACGATAAGTCCCAGATATTACTAACTAAGAGTTTATTTGTAAATTAAAAGTTATTTCAGTGGCTGTTCACAAATATACCTAGTGTAATTCTTTAGGTTCATGCAGATTGAAATAATTCATATTATAAGTGTGTCACTTCATTAAAATAAGTCACATTTTGAATAGTATTTTAAGACTTTAAGAATAAAATTAAATTATCAGTGAGAAAGAGAATAGAGGGAGTGTAATTTATAGAGTCTATTAAAATAAATAAGGAAAATGCAGAGAGGCTATGAAAGGCATGGAACTATTATCAAGGCATTTGTCCATTTGACTTCGGAGGACGCTAAGCATTATGATAGACAGGGTAGAGATGATTGGCCAGAGAGTTCTGTCTTTATAGGCTTAGTAAACACAGTGTTGCGGGGGTATTTAGATGGTGGCACTTTCCTGGAACCAGTTATACTTAAGCTTTGTGTGATATTTGCATCGTTAATTTTTGATTTTTACTTTCACTTCTACAATTTTGTTTGGTGCCTCTGGCCTAGAGAATTCTCAAATTAAAAGCACAAAGTTTTGCTTATAGTACCAGAAAAGTACCTCCCTCCAACCACCCAGGTCAAACTAGTGGCCTTAGTTACCAGACCCAAACTTGATAGCAGCTCCATTCCTGTCATTTGTACTCTGCATTTTCCGTATTTGCTTTCATAGACTTTATAAATAATTACACTCTCTTTCTTTTCTCATTCTCTTTTAAAAGTATAGACTTTTAGAATATCTATCTCGCTGTAATTTATTTATGAGCTTAAAAAAACTAATCCATTGAATTTTATTCCCAAAGTCTAAAATACGATTCAAAATTTCACTTAATTAAATGAAGTTTACTTTAGTTAACTATATTTTTTAAATTAATCCCACTTATAATATAAATAATTTTAATTTGCACAAACTTAAAGATATACACCTGTCACATTAGTCAAATATAACTAGAATAGCTTTTATTTTTCGAATCAACTCTAAATTAGTAATAATTCTCATTAAAGACGTCAAAATAATTTCCCAACTGCTGCCTTTGTTAATATACCTATTTAAAAACAAGTTTATATTAATTTTAATTAAAGATATTTTGTCAATAACAACAACAACAACAACAACAATAGCAGCTATAGGCACGCGGTGGTTCAGAATCATCCTCGGTTTTAATAATATCCTGCAAACTTAAATAGCGAAAGTTATGATCCCAGGTTTGAAAACATGAGTGAGCTTATTAAAAATTAAGCCTTGAATAAAAGTAAATGAGCAGTAAATCTATGATTACTTTGTAAGTCATACCTAGCTATAACAGTTTTAGACTGCTTTGGACTAGAAGCTCAATCAGAACTTACTTTAATTATAAAATTTATATATGCTGAAAATAAAAATGAAGTAAAAAAATTTTTCAGATCTATATATTAAATTTCTGAATTAATCAATGCTCGAAAACATAAGAAGCATTCAAAATTTTAAAGTTTTTAACTTGATAAATCTTTTCAATTTATTGTAATTAGTTGATGAGATAAAATTTAACAATTTTCATTCTTTTTAGATTCGAAATATTATTTATTTGTTTGATTATATAAATTAAAATAATGTAAATTTAAACCCGTTAAACTCAGAGATAAAGAATTAATTGCCAGAGATAATCTTTGGTTAAGAAAGCAGGAAGAGCAACAGTAGAAATTAAGGAGGGCAAGACCAAGAGGGTAAAAGCTGCGCAATCTGCTAATCTGATTTCAAAAAAGGAGAGAAACTCCTGATCCTACCTTGCTTTCATTAATATCATAAAGAGTGTATAGGCGAGTGGCTAGATTAGCAAAAGTTTTGCCCCATTTGCAGAATAGAAATTAAAGCTTGATATTTCAAAATGATAGATAGTTAGAACTCTCAAGATTATTATTTAGCACAATATCGGAGATTAAATCAATTTTATTTAATATAACATCATTCTTGATCAATTCATTTATACATATAAGGCTTATCTAATTAAAAAAGAGAAGGAAAAGAAAAATAGCAATCCTTATTTTTTAATAGTCCTAATAATTATATTTTAATATCCTTGTTAAAATTATTTATTTGTAATTATTTATGTTAGATTCTTTTAATTTTAGGATTTTGATATAGCATTATTTCTTTAATTTCATTTAGAGTATAACTTTGGATTTGGTAATTGAATATATTGATATTTTGAGTTCTAATTTGGTCTTAAAAAATGAGCAATAACCAATCTAATATGCAAAATTCTGGAAGGACAGACATTTTGCAAACTCAACTCTGCTAATTCTGGTAAACATACTTTACTTTGACCAAGACCTTTAGTGGATCATAAGTGCCCCAAACAAACGCCTTCCTTCATTCTTAGCAATGCCAAAGGAAGAAGGAAATTGAGAAGAGACAACAACAACAAAACAGATAGACAGCAGTATAAAACCAGAACTCGCAATTCTAAATGTAAAAAGCTCCCAAATATCTTTTCAGCCTATTTATAATTACAAATTTACATTAGGAGAGAGC
The DNA here is from genome assembly GCA_027382625.1 of Tetmemena sp. SeJ-2015. Lineage (NCBI taxonomy): Eukaryota > Ciliophora > Spirotrichea > Sporadotrichida > Oxytrichidae > Tetmemena > Tetmemena sp. SeJ-2015. The sequence continues at coordinate 11,289 of JAJKFJ010024131.1, read as the reverse complement.
AAACCACATAGCAACCCATACAAAACTTAAGTTTAAATTATTAAACTAGTATTAGGAAAGGAACATTAGACAAAATATGGAAGAAGGTGCCTCCAATTTGTAAATCGCATCTTTATAAAAATTATGTGCCTTTTAGTTCGATTAAGTAATTCTAATATTAAAATTTAAGAACTTTCAGGGCGATTAGATGATGAGATTTAAAGAGGAGGATGAGGAATTAGAAAATTCTTATGTTGATTAAAATCATGGCTCTAAGTTCTCAGCTCTGAGAGGAGAGCTGACCAGTATCTTGTGTAGCTTTTGTGGGACGCAGATATTCCAAGAATTTGAAGAAGACCACCTCAATTCTTATTGATTGAATTTATTAAATACAATAGCAGCCCTGAGTGTCTAAGGCAAAGTAGAAGGCATCTTAATGCTCGCCCGCCTCAGGAAGATTTAGTTTAAAATGTGAATATTTTTAATATCAGTAAACTCACTCATAATTTATAAGTTTGTCCCATCGAAACATGCTCCTAATAATTCCACTCTCAACAAGAAAATAATACATTTAAGATCTTTTGCCTATTTTATGGATAAGCTAATAAGAATTAGAAGATCATGTATCTGCTCACTACCTAACCATAGATTATTATTTTAAAAAGAGGATGACGAAATGATGGAGGGTTCCTAACTGCCTGATTATGATAGAGATTTCGACCACCAAAGATAAAATCAAGGTAACACACTCCTAACAATTTCAGAATTAAGTTACATTTACTGTTGGAACAAGCTTAAACTTAAATATAGATGTTGGACAGAACCCATTCGCTAACAGGGACAATGATAGAAGGGCCAGAAACCACGAAGAGGAAAGAAAGCTTTCTGCGCAACAATTACAAATGAATTTTAAAGATTTATCAATAAAGGAATATGAGAGAACAAAATCATAACTAAAGAGATCAGAGAGGAGGAGGAAGCTTGCATAATATACTTAACATGTTTGGAAGAAACAGGAATCGACAAAATCATGCCAATATTTTTTCTTTGTGAATATTTAATCATTAGCCTGCAAATAGACAACAACAATACTACGCTATTGATGCTCTAGGAAGGCCACACCTTCTTCCAAACACAGTCATTGTTAATATTCCTATATCATATCTTATTGAATTAGAAATGCTTTGTCATTTTTGGAGTATAACAACCCTGTGATGGTGCAAATGCCTCCTCTTGAACTTTTGGAATTCCTTGCTGCAAACCAACATAGGAGACATAATGGACCCAACTTCGAAAACATGAATGAGCATTAAAAATTAAAAAATAGATATTTTTAGAGCAGCAAATCTATGAATACTTTGTAAGTCACAACAATTTATAACGATTTTTAGAGTGCTTTGGACTAGAAGCTCAATTAGAACTTCTTAATTTATATTGGATAGTATCTAGAAATGCAGAGAATGAAATCAAAGATTGTCAAAATTCTCAAATAGATTAAAGTCAAAATTTCCATTTCATCTAAAATTAAAATAAAATTGACAAGAAATAAAGAACAAAGTATTCTCATAAATACTTATAGAGTAAACGGTCGGGAATATTTTGATAAAGGATTATAGATCAACATTATTCTTGCTTTTATTTAATAATTATTAAGTCTTATAATACATAGAATCTATATTTATATTTTGAACCCGCTTGATGAAGACTTAAAGAACTAACTTCCAGAAATAGTCTTTCATTAGGAAAGTGAGTAGAAGAAAAGTGGGAACTAAGGAGGGCAAGACCAGGAGGGTAAAAGTTGCGCAATCTGCTAATCTGATTACAAAAACGGAGAGAAACTTCTGATCCTCCCTTGCTTTCATAAATACCATAAAGAATGTATAGGCGAATGGCTAAATTAGCAAAAATTCTGCCCTATTTGCAGAACTGAAATCAAAGCTTGATATTTCAAAATAATAGATAGTTCGAACACTCAAGGTTATATTTTATAGCGTAAAATTTAGGAGATTAACTCAAGTTTATTTTTTATAAAATCATTCTAGTAGATGAGTTCTTCATTTACATCCATTAGACTGGTCTAATTTTAAAAAAGGTGAGAAAAGAAGAAATTTTATAAAATAGTAGTGCCAATTTTTATTTTAAATAATGACAAGCCGAACTCTAAAATATTTTTTATAAACTGGGCTAAATATAATGAAGTAATCTTCATCATCCTCTTCCACAAATGTCGCCATGAAACAAAGTCCAATAAACATACCTATGCAAACTGCTTCCTCTATGAATGTGGGGCTAATGCATGCCAGCAATTTTTATTATAAGTGAAATACGAATAGTTGATTGAGAAATACAAATACTTATGAATTCAACGTCTAAATACAAGCTTTTTTTAATTACAAGTCAGATCACAAATGAAAGTGCAAGTTAGAATTAGAAAGTTAGGAATAAGTATATGCACAGATATCAGTTCAAAGCCTCATAGTGTTTTAATTGCATGATGAATGTTGCTAAATCATAATTACTAGAGTCATCTTGAATAGTTATCTGATTGGCTAAAGTATTAATAATTTAAGGATAAATATGGTCTTACATTTTTTGATAGGCTAATTTCAAAGTTTTGATGACCATAGTTTGGTAATATCTGCTCAAATGGGGGAATTTTATAGAAAAGGAGATTTGGATAATTGGTTTAGTTCGTTCTCCATTTATTTAATATTACGATTAATAAACTTGCTCATTTAAATTCCAGCCTGTAATTGATTTCAGTTTAATTTTCAGTATTTCAAATTTCTCGATCAACTATTCGTATTTCACTTATAATTAATTTAATCAGATAAGTGTTTCGAACCTACATCAGTCCTAAAATAATTTTTTTCCCCTTTTTACAATTAAAATTAGACGCCAATATCATCTTAAAAGAGAAGACAGCTGTTCAAATCAACGCGCGTTGGATCAAGCAGTCAAAGTACTCACCAAATAACTTAGTAAGCAAGAATTTTCATGAACGACTTACTTCCCACGTAGACTCTGGATTTTTACGATCTGCATCACTATTTATTACCTTGCGAAATATATCGATGCTAATACATTTTTAGGACCATAAATTAAATCTAAGAAACTTATCAACATGGGTATCTTGGAGGGCAGCTTCAGAATCCTGGGTCCAACTTTGCTAAAAGATCCAAGTTCAAAGAAAGTATATGTCTCTCTTTATATTTTTAATTACACTATCAAAGCTGTTAAGTATATCAAACTTAGCGGAGATACCTACAACTACCAGCACCCTAATTTTCACGGTAACAAAGATATTGAGTAGTATTTGGCACCACATGCTCACTTGCAAGGAGGAGCAAATGAGCAGGAAGTAATTGCTAGTCCGTCTTTTTTTTTGGGCGGCAAAAGAACTCCTCATGCAAGTCATCATGAGCTGCATTTTTTAATTAAAAATACTTTAGAACATTTTATTAAGAAAGAGTTTTAAATTTTCCACATGGAAACACCCATGCAAAGCCAAGCCATATTGAAATAGATCGTGCTAACTTAAAAAGGATGATTTCCCATGATAACCTCCAAAGTAAGGCTCCAAAATATTTTTACATTTTTTAAAAAAGAAATAATCCTTCTACTTCCAATTTTAACTTTCAAAATTTTTAGGTGGATCAGACATTATGAAGTTTCCTTCTCTTAAATTAACTGATCAAGCTAGAAAGTTTAACCAACTAAACTCAATACCTGAGATTTCTGAACTAAAATCCCAGAAAAACAGCAGCACCCACATTTTATTATAGATTGATCCATATTTAACTAAAACATCCTAGGACTAGACTTTTCAAGTCATGACTCGAATTAACACCATTAAGGAAGGTCATCAGGTTTGGGGCATGGGTCCTATCCTTTATAAAAGATAGTAAAAATGTCCAATAACTTTTAATACTCCTCTAATACTCTGATTGAATCCGCCATCACTCACAGTTATTCAAATTGAATTAGATTATTAATTTGATTATCTTGACATGAAGTATTACTTAGCATCCTTCAATAAAAATGTGGAAAAGAAGCAAGTGGTTAACTCTTTTTTATCTTGAATAAATTATTTAAGTTTAACGAGAGAGATAACTTCGGCCGTCCAGCTATTTTCTACTCTGCCTATTTCAGTAAGTCATTTACAGCATAAGAATTAACTCTTTGCATTTTTTACTAAGCAGTTATTTCATATCTTTGTAGATGATGAGGCCGAGGTTGAGTTGCTTTTAAAGAGTGGCTTTGATTTGAGCGAGTCTGATAGACAAAAGAGAAACCTCATACATTACCTCGCAGTAAATGGTTCAGCTCAAATTTTGCAAAAAGTCACGGAGTATCTCAAGTACCTCTCTTTGTATAGAATCTTAATACAAAATAATTTTGAAGAACATATATATTGCAAACTAAAGCTAAAACTGGAAGGGGTGTGATGTTCGAAAAAAGAAAAACAGAGAGCTTTTTATCTCAAAAGGGACACAGACCCTCCGAAGCTTTAAGCTCTAATTCTAGCCGGCCCAACGTAAACTCTGTGGTCCAAAGTCCTAATCCTTTACTCTAAAAGGTTCCTTCGGCTGCTCTTGGCTCAATGACATCAATTAGAATCGAGAGCTTGCAGGATGCTAACTCCAAAATTCAATCTAAAACCTATGAGTTCATAATAACTGACAAAATGAAGCAATTAAGTGAGTAAATTGATACAACCTTCAAAAATGACAGCGAAATTATTTAAATTAGATAAAATATATATTCAATTTTTATTATAGCTGGGAATTTAATAAAAAAGTGAATTAAATTAGATATTAAATTAAAATGGAACAAATGAGTGACAGTTGAAATGTGTCAGATTTAAATAATTATTAGACCATTCGATTCAGCATAAAATTTTAAGAACTTTTATCCTTCTAACTTTTGTGTGGGACAACTTATTACAGAGTTATAAGCGACACAAGTTCTGCTGAAGCTGATATTAGGATTTGAGATCACTGCGCACATCATATCTCGCTGCTGAGAAGTGCTGAGACGATGATCAAAGAAGAAACTCATATTAATTTTTAATAAGCTATCGAATAATCTGCAGATCAGGGGGTGAATCTGCAATTTCAACTGTCACCATTTTGCAACTCTCCATTTATTATTTAATCAATCATCGATTTTAATTAAAATTCCGACTATATTGAGTAACTCAGAAAAAGACAATCATCATTTAAAAATGCAAAGAAAAATAACCCATAGATCCAGAAGAAGGGTGACATATCTGAGCTCACTGTGAGCACAAGAGCTATGAGTGAGTAGAAATTTAGATCCAAAGATTTCATCGCCTTGACTCAGAAGTCTTACTTCCATATTTTCCACCCTGAATTCCTGAATTACAAACGCAACCTTTAAAACTAGGGAGCTACTTCTTTCTTGAATTATTTTTAGCTTTCATCTACGTTAATCAATTATGAGTTCTACTAATTTATATTTTGAAAACTATTAATCAGCAAGATCAGAAAGGACTCACACCCTTGCATATTGCAGTAATAAACAGAAATCTTGAAATTGTTATTATTCTGGTAAATAACGGAGTTAATCTCTTTCTAGAAGATAATAGAAGAAAGATGCCTATTGATTATGTCAAAATTATCTGTAAATATTAATTCTCTCTATAATGAATGTATTAAAATTGAGGGAGAAGAAGACTCTATAGGGCCAAAGATGATTTCTATTCTTCTTGAGAAAATGAAGAGTGTTGAGACGCTTTACTTTGAAAATTAGGCTCTGAAATATTTTAAATCTGATAAGCAGTAGAGAATAATGAACGAGTAGGAGCTTTTGCAGTCAACTCAATAGAGCGGCAGCAAAGGTGTTAATTTAATTATTCAAATGGTAATCTGAATTTTAATCTTAAACTTCAGCTTAGTGAGAGAATCCTCGCATCTTTCAGCAATAAGCTTTTGGAATCATACTAGTTTGGCTATCACAGTGATAACGCTTTGCTATATTGCATAAGGATTAACAATTTGGAATACTTCAAGTATTTTATAAAGAGGAAAGTGAGCATCTCTGTCATTGATCCTCTTGGTTAAAATAAACTTTCTCTTAATTTTTAAAATGCCTTACATCACTGCGTGGCTTTTGATAGACTTGAGTTCTTGAGATTTGTCTTTCAAGATTATGAATCAAGATAATAGCTTATTTTTTAAATGAAACAACCTTACAAAGGAATCATAAGCAAATGGACGATCTAATTCTCGATAATGATTTTGCTTTTATCTATATGATTAGCGCTTTTTAAGTTAATTATGATTCAGGTGAAACAGATGGAGCCCATATTTTAATAACGCACTGAAATTTATCTTTTTAACTTTTATATAAGTGACGGGAAGTCAAAGAGAAGTTTAACTGCGAAAGCTGAAAGATGTTTTTGGATTATGGATGGACTTAGATGCATAGACAAGGCTGCCTTGAACAATGGGAATACCATATTGCACAAAGCATGCTAATTAGGGAACTTGGAAATGATCAACTTCATAGTGCAAATCGTTATCCAAAGGGACAAACTTGTGGAAAGTGACCCTGATAAATTCAAATTTCTGAAACTAAAAGACTTACTCGAATTCACTAATAACGATAACTAAACTCCACTGCTAACGGCTGCAAAGTTTAACAACCTCGAGTGCGTTAAATACCTCTGCGATCATAATGTCAATATCTATGCAGTTGACAATAAGATGGAGAACGTTCTACATCATTATATACAATCATGATCAATTGATAATTTTGTAATCACTCTATTTACAATGAAAACGAGCAGATGATTAAATTCCTGGTGAATAAGGATTCTAAGTTTCAACTTAGGAAAGAGAAGAACATATACTACAAGATACCTATGGAGCAAGAAAAGGCTCCGAAGTTCATGACTTGGCTCTATACCATATGGGACGCAGTTGAAGGAGGAATGGATAAGCTCGTAAATACCTATATCAAGCAAAGGGCTTATGACATCAATTAAAGACGGCCAGGGGACCTCAAAACCCCTCTTCATTTAGCTATCATTGGCTCAAAGCATGAAATGGTGAAACTCCTCATATCACTCGGGGCAGATCCTCTAGTATAGGACTCTCAAGGCAACAATTCATTAAATATATAATAGTGAGTTCTATCTTCCCAATTCTCAAGACCAAAATATTGCATAGTAAATTGCTTAGTAGTTAGCATTTAAGCAATAACATGAAGAATAGTTTTATTGATACTAAAAAGATCAAGAATCTCCTATAAAGAAGAATATCGAAGGCTGTTTACACTACCCATGGTGATTCCACATCCCATAATCAGGGTGACATTTCTGTTAAAGGAGGCCTTTCCTTACAATTTATTTATCTTTCACTGCTCGAAACAGACCCTTTGAAATAAGCTAGCGATAATCAATCCAACGGACAGCTACTAGATATCAAGAGTCAAATATCTTTACCTAAGTTCACGCTAGTCTAATCTGCTGAGGACACAGTAGGCTCAGATGACAAGAAATTATATTTGCTTCATATACCCTTTTTCAAATTAAAAAAAAAAGAGAATGGGAATGATTTAGCTCAATAGTGAAGTGAGTCAAGTGCGATTAAATATTGAGATTGAGTAATTAGACAAAGGCTTGGAAGAGGAACTTAGACTCCCTATTCAAGAGGAAGATTAAATCAAATGCCTATCTATTTATTGTTACCAAGATATTGAAAATAGCTAGATATCTGCGGTTAGAAGAAGTACTAGCCAAGTTAAGAATGAGTTTGACAATTAGCTAATTGATGAAATATAGTCTCATAATGCAACTGCTAGAGGTAGAAGGAGAACTAGCAAGATTGTTCTCTAAAGAAAAATAACTGGTTACGGAAGTGGCTCTCCAAAGAATCTTGGAGCCCTCAACTAAAACTCTAGACGAGCCTCTCACGTGAATCTGTTCGCCTTAATTGATGTTTAGAATAATGGTTTCATAGTTGCTGATTAACTTGTTGAGGGCATGAGGAATTTAAAATCTCTGTTTGAAACCAGAGTAAAGTTCAATATAATGATAGAGCATGTTACTGAATCAATGCAAGATTGCCTGATTACAGATGAAATATTCAAGACCTTAATGAGATAGTTTGCTATTTTTAATATCTGATACCTTTTTAAAATTAATTTCATTCAGCATCTGCTCCTCAAAAGACATTAAAATCTTGTTAGTGAAAGAATTTTTTATTTTATAAGATAGATAAATTTTAATAAAAGCTAAAACTCTAATCACTCATTTTACTTTTGCTTTGCCTACCGATTTAAGTTAGGGATTAGAGAGGACCTTGCTCCAGAAACTGGCTGTTTGATGAGCATTATTGATTTCGATGATATTGAACTGCTGCATGACTCTTGCATATATTTTTAGCTTGTCTGCCTTAAATTTAGGAATAATCTGCTCTCCCAGATAAATAGTCACTACCTCAAACATAATTCTATTTTAATGGAGATTTTAAGAATAAATAACTAACAAAAGTTGAAGACTGTCAATTTCTCTCTCAGACTAAAATTACATTTAAAAAAAACTGTAAATTCTTACAACTTCGATAGTGTTGAGCATGCCATTTGTATCTTTCTCACTCTTGAGTAAAGTTCTAATCGTTTTCTTTCCAGTGTTCACGTTTTCTAGATCAGTTTGAGTGTTCTTTTTCTTTCCCTCTAACTTCTTAATTTGGTTTTCAATCTACTCTCTTCCTTGGAGTGCCGTCTGCAGAGCTTGAAGATCATAGATTTCTCCCTTGCACCAGTGATACATATCGTCGAAGGGATTTTTAAGATTTTCAATCATGTGAGCCATCTGATCTTTGATAACTTCTTTGCTCTCTGGCTCTGTGATAACACACTTCCTTGCATTTTTATTAGAGTAGGTCATCATGTTCAATTCTTCATATTTATCGAGTACTGTATAAAGAACTTTGTAATTGCCTATCTGCTGATCCTTAATGCCTTTGAAATTTTTAACAGTATTCTTAAGGACTTTTAGCTGAGGTAGAACCTTCTTTAAGAAAAAGCCTGCATCAATATTAGCGTTGCTAAATTTCTCCTTCAACTCAATCACTTATAATTTAATCATTATCGCATTTTAAAGCTGTGATTGTTTAATGTCATACATTCTCTCGTTTATATCAGTTGATTTTCTGATTCTTTCAAGGATTGCGAAAGTTTGCATCTTGGGAAGACGGTTGAATAACTTGTCAATTTCTCCCGCGGGTCTTGCAAACATCTAAAACTCCTCTCCGTTTATTATGAAGTCAAATTTTGCTAGCTTCCTCAAAAATCTTTCAAGATTTTAGTTTATAAAACAACCCTTATATAATTAAGATAGTATCTGCGCTCCTTAATGAATGCAATATCCTTGTTTCCCTAAATCAAACTAAGAACATATTTAAGCAAACTTACAAGAGTCTTTTTGGGAGGTAGTTTAGGAATATAGCAGGCGGGGAATCTCTACATTAAAACTTCATTGAGAGCATGGAAATGACTATATCTTCTCTAGCCCTCCCACTTTCCTAATTTATCTATTCCTTTAACTTGATAGACAACACTGTCTCCTACAAGTTTGGGATGTAACACAGCGAAGTCAAAGTTGTCCTCTTCGAAATTATTATCGCTTTCTTTGTCTATCAAGCCACCAGGGACTGATGAGAGTGCTTTCATTTCATCTGCTCCGTCATCAAATTTAGTATCGGGGGTAAATGTGGGCTTGAAGTCTTCAGAAGGGGAGGCATCTCTGCTCTTTTGTTTAGGCTTTGATGATATTTTAATCTCCTCCTCAGAATGGACAGAGGGCTATCTGGGCGTTTCCTTTACCTCCTCTTAAACTTGTTATTTCTTAGGGGGATATGTGCTTGCTGGCTCCTCCACTGGCTAGGGCTTGGCTTGATATTCTAAATCAAATACATTAGATAACATAGATAGTTTGTACCATCTTCCTCGTCAGAGTCATCAAATAGCTTTCGCTTCATTATTATTGAGATATATTATAATTTTACAATATCTATTCAGATATGCTCAACCACTTCTATTAACCAATTTTACAAAAATAAGAATACTTAAGAAATTAACTTAATCTCTATGAACACTACACTTCCCTCATAAGCTTTTTGAGGCATACTATGGGACATATTCGAAATTTCTGCCCTCCGCGCCATAAACTCCACCCTGATAATAGTTCTCTAATTGTTCTGCGATAACTGAGTCCACCACATTTTTACTCTTAATGAAGTAGGGACTCTTGACTGTCTTCTCGACTATTTAGAATTGCTTTTCCATTAGTTACTTGGACTTTGATTATCTCCTGAGAATGTAAGCAACTGCCTTGGAGTTTGCATAAAATGCTCTCATTCCCCACTCCCAATTTAGAAGTTGCTTTATTAATCGCATGCCTATAATTTCTGCCTCTTCAAAGGGAACATCAGTTTCTTTTATTATCACAGGATTACTGCAGAAGTATAAATTTAGAAAATATTAGGAATTAACTTATAGTATAGGATCGTTGTTAATTGCGTAAGTGGTATAAACGGAAATCAAGATGGACTTACCTCTAATAATTTGGCTGAATGGTGGTAGTAGTAGTAGTAGTAGTAGTAGTAGTAGTAGTAGTAGTAGTAGTAGAGCGATTCAGCCAAATTATTAATCTCGACCACTGGCCACCCCGATCGTATCTTTGATTAATTAACCGCCCACCCTTCTTAAATAATTAACGATCACTTTTCAATTAAAGATGCTGGCCACCACCTAGCCACGCCTACCACTGCGAGCTCGCTCGTATGTCTTGAATCCAATTAGCCACGCTGACCTCCGCCAGCTCCGCAACGATCTAAAGAGCTAGCAAGTTAAATAGTCTGAGCAGTAGACTCAGTCGACTCAGTCGAGTGGAACTCTTGCCTCTGAGAATAACGACATTAGCGAACTAAAGGATGATAAACGTCCAGGCACGGTCATCTCATTGAACTCCGTAGCCCAGCTATCGGTCAACCGCTACCACTCTACCCTCGTCTTGGATGACACGGACCCTTTCAGCAAGCATGAGATTATAGTTCACGGACCCACACATGCTCAACGGTAACGCCAGCAGCTCATCACAGGGCTCCCTGAAGTACTTGAAGTGCACAGCAAGAGTGCAGCAGCTAATCAGCAAAGTTCAACTCTCAGAGAATGCGTGAATGCTGTACAGTCGGCCCTCCTTGCAATGGAAAGTTCTCTTGGCGAATTGATGAGGCAAACATACGACAGAGAGCCGTCCACTGTTAGAGACACCTTCCT
>JAJKFJ010024130.1:0-19158 GCA_027382625.1 Tetmemena sp. SeJ-2015 | reverse complement strand
TGTAGATATTCACTTCCAGTGCTATTCCCATCGAGATCATTCCTAAGTTTGGATTCCTTCCTCCTTCATTCCAATAAACTATCAATATTGTTTGGAGTGATAAAAATAATCCTGTAACGCTCTTTCTGATCTCATTTATTTTAGGACCCCGATAAAATCAGTCATGCAATGTTCTTCATCAAAGCACTGCCTATAAGTAATGAAATGAATGAGCAAAATTTTCATAAGTTCTTATAATTCCATATATAAATGTAAATATCATTTCAGTTAAAAGTCTTTCCTATGATTTTGAATTGTCCTGGTCTCAAACCACTTTGCTTTTCATCTTTAAAAATAGTTTGACTCATTCTTTTTACCAGCTATGCTTCAGTGAAGCACTTGCTTGTTTTGTAGAATTATAAATTGAACTTCTTTCCACTCTCTTTTTAATCTTCATTTTCATAATTCTTTTAATCGCCTCTAGGCTTTTCCTAATCAAAAGCCTTAGTGGTTAGTACTCTAGAAGTGCTACATCCTCGAAAGGCTTTGTAGTAGCCGTCTTTTAAAGCGAGATTGAAATCGTTTGCCCTTCGTATTTATGGTAATTTATGGAGAAGAACTATATCATTAGCCTCATCTTGATCCTCAATTTTATTCTTAAGATGAGGACCAAAGATTTCATATCCAGAATATCTGAGATAATCAAGTCGATTTTTAATGTCTTGGTATCTTTAATCCTACCCAATGATCTTAATTTCTTAATTGCTCTGTTCTGAGATTCCTTGGCTCTCAATTAAGGTCTTTTCCTATTATTGTGATAAGGCTCTCTTTATCCCATCTTAGGTCTTGACACTCTTTCTTTCATTTATCATATCAGCTTTTAAGACCTCTAGCCCCTAATTCTCAAGTTTGACTTACTTATTTTGCTCTTCTTGCGACGGTGGGCTTTCGCGGTGACGTGGCACAACTGATCAAGGAGTTACGCCTGTGAATTACTTTAAATCGATTAAGTATTATATGCCCGTTAGGGGATAATTAATTCCTTAACTAACTAATTGCTCTTCTTGCACTCTCTTCTCAGTTTAATTTGAGATTAGGTTTGGAAACTGCACTTAGTTTTGCGAGTTTTCAGTCTATCTAGTTAGATGTTGCTGAGAATGTGATCTGTCCATCACAACAATCTGCTCAACTTTAATCATCAAGTGAGATGGCTAATTAATTAGGAACTGACTCATTGACTGTAAAGAAAGGCTTTTAGCCTCTAAATTTGCTGTGTGGGTTGACATCTAGTCACCAGTACTATCTCTCCTCTGATTGCTTGAAAAATTCATTTTCCATTCATTCTATTCCTTGTTTAATAAAGGACTTGTACCCTCTATTTACTAAAAATCTTTGGCATATTCTTAATTAGCAAGATAGGTGGGGATAAGAGCTTGGCTCTCATTTGAATAGGCATCTAAACCTAAATTTTAAAGTTCTTTAGTAAGTTCTTGCAATTTATATTCCTCTGACTATTCTTGAACTGATGTAAGATCCATATTTATGCTCTTTAAAGATATTTTCTAATAATTCATTGCCCTCTAAGAACCTTAACTCTTTCTGAGATTTTTTGGTGACTTTGAAGCGCTTCTTGAATTCCTATCAGGCGAATTTTTCCTATATAGATTTTGAAGATCTTTATTTCTTGCTAGAGAATCTTAAATGTTTTAAAGATAAGTAGCTTATTAAGATGTATCCTTTTGCTATCCTTGATAAGCTTCATCAGGTTCAGGAATTCGTGCCTGCTAAATACTTTTATTCTGCCATGCACTTTTTAAAGGCCTTTATTAAGCCTCTTAATTAATTTACGATGAGTTTTATTGCATGCTCTCTTCTTATTAAATTTTGAATTGTCTTGCACTTGTTTTCAAAAACTAGTTCTTCTCATAGTTATGCTATTGCTATAGTATAAGTTTCAGCATGAGATTAGAGCGCTTTGGATTGCTTGAGGAGGATCCTCTATCAGGGCCTGAATCTTAGAAAAACTTTTCACTCTAGGTCTTTTTCATACGCAGAGTGTTATGCTAGTCTGGGAGCTTCAATTCAGCCAGCTATCGTTATATCTATAACAAAAGAGCATTGTTCTTTTCATGAATCTGTATTTATTCTAAGTCTAAACCTTTCTCTCGTAAGACTTCATCTGCATCCATCGCTTTTGAGAGGTTCTTCATCTCCATGAACTTAAAATCATAAGTTTCATACAAGTTATAGTCATGGGACAATTATTAAAAGAGAAATTATGAGACTTGAGCTCCTCATATCTCCTCTTGCTGAATGGCAGTGCCCGTACAGATATAATTTCATTATAGAAGATTTACTCTTTGCTCGCTTCTTTTACTTATTTCTCAACTGAATTATGATTTACGCTCTCTACTTCGTAAAGATACATGTTTTAGTTGATTAGCAACTTCAAGAGCTTGCCGACCCAGAGCAGTTTAAAATTTTTCATTGATAGTTTCAAAGATTGTTAAAGCTACTCTTTAGAGAGTGAATTAGAAAGTATTTGGCAATTTGGGGTGACTGGTCTGAGTTCTACATTTTGAGCAAACTTTATTATATCTACCTCATTTTAAGTTAATCTTCGGACAAATGCACCTCCCTTTTCAGAGATAGCACTAACGTTTTATAACCATCTCGGCATTTAAAAGGCATCCTCTACTAGCTTATCTGAGAAACCAGCAACCCAGCATAACTAGCCTTTGCAGAAAAGAATTGACTCTGCTTCATAATTACTCTAATTTTAAATCACTAACTTAGTTCGCTACCTTTGAAGAGCTGCTATTTGGGACCTTTATCTATTTTTAAGAAGTGAAATAGGCATAAAGTTGCGATTATCCTGTTCTATATTTATCAAATTCTTTGAGCTGACTTTAGTTTCTAGAGTCCTGTTTGCAGAAATATTCCTCAGAGCACTTTATGGAATTTATCTTTCCACATTTTAAGCCCTTAACTTAAATGGGAGCTAGTTTTGAAGATAGCTATTTACTGGCTTTATTTCTAATATGAGCTATTTACTTGCGACTAGTGCTTCATACTCTAATTTTTCTCTGTAAGTAAATTCATTTAGCACAGAGATGGGAAGGTAAATCATGTCTGAAAACTCCTTTTTAGATAACTTAGCTTAAGAATCTAGAGTGTGGAAATTCTAAACATAGAGAAAAAGTCTTGAGAATGTGAATACTTAATCTGTAAAACGCTGCTATGTTTCTCTATTTAAATCCCTCTCTCTAGCTTTGATCTCCAATTCTTACTCTATGCTTTACTATTTCGGCTTGTTAAGATTCTTAGATGAGAGCCATGACCTCGCACTATGATATCCTTGGTTAGTAATCTGCTAGCCAAGTTCATATCTCTTGTCTATTTTGTTATCAAAGAGGTGCTCTTCTTTAAGTTTCATTTTAATATATTTTCTTAAAAACTTAAATCGCAGATGAAATGTCATATTAAGAGACGATAAGTCAAGCTTTATCGGCTTCTAATTTATTTGAGATGATTCTTTGATATACTTTTGCGAAAACTTCTTTCTCGAGCACTTCCATTTCCTCTCTTGAAAAACTTGATAGCACGTAACTTGCAACCACGCTCTCATCTCTTGAGTCTGGCCTTCCTATTCCAATTGGAAATCTGGCAAAGTCTTTAAATCCTCCTAGAGCCTAGCTATTCTCAAATTATGAATAAGAATTATAGATTAACTTTAACGTATAAAATGTACAATTTAAAAAGATATAAAACATAGATGCTTGAATTAACTTTTTAAAGACATTAACAATCTATTTTGATAATTAAATTAGAAAGTTAAAATTCAGGACGCACACGACCGGCACTAGGCACCAGTCACCCTTTCCCTGAAGGCTTTCTGGTTTGGTAATCCATTGGCTAGTGGGTGAGTGCTTAAAAGAGGCGAGGGATAATGGCAGCCGAAGCCCTGGGGAAGGTGGCTGGGCTGCTCACTGGAGAGATAATCAAAGGTGAGTGGTCTCCCACTCACCCTCCTAATCCTTGTAGGCGTGGAGGGACGAGATCTATGGGCAAACACTCAGTCATGCAGTTGGACAGCGAAGCCAGACGCTACGGAGCAGCGACTTGCTCCCGGACGGATGCTATCTGATTTTTTTTCTCCTCCTTTATAGGTCTTTTTTTGGATGATATGCAGAAGCCGGGGGCTTCTGCTCAGAGTGTGAGGTGGCGGGGGTGCCACGTGTTAAATATCCCTATTCGGCTGACGTCACGGCTTACACCGTGACGTATTATTTATGCTGGGGGCCCTTTAATTCCCCTTAATTATTATTATTTTTTTTTAAGAATTGCTTTAAATACTTAGATTTATGGCTCTAAATAGATACCATATTCAAATTTAATAATAAATAAAAAATATGTAGTCTTATAAAGGTATATCACAAATAAAAACATATCTATTGTTTATTTTAAAATCAATGTTCATTAAAAAAACAATTTCTTTTCATGATAAATTTTATTTTTAAATTTAAAATCTAAATTTTAATTTTTTATTTTGACCAATTTTATAAATTATAATTATTTTATTTTATTATTTGAACCTGAAGTATTCATCCTTAATAGGAAATTTAAATGAGAAATCTATTTCATTTTAATCATCAATTCTCAAAATTATTTTTTTCCCATTTATGTGATGCTTAAGGGAAATCATTTGCATTTTTGTGAATGTGAGTTAACTTTATAGTTCGACTAGAATCATAGTTTACAAAAAACTCTTTATATTATGAAATCATTAATTGGGCAATAAAGAATAATTTTAATCGTCATAAGATTCTCCTTTAATAGACTAAAATTAAGAAGGAGTTTTATTTTTCTAAAAAAAATTTTAAACGAGTAAGCGAATAAGATTTATAATACTTTCATAAAATTGATCTAATCAATAGTGTAAATTTAATTAAAGTATTTCTTTACATAGAAGGATTTAAGAAATTTATATTTAATGAGAAAATGATTGAAATTGTTTTTTTAATTTATTTAAATTCCGCAGGACTAAATGGTGATGACCTCTATTTGAAATTAGCTGGAGCTGGTTTATGCCAAATAATAAATTCATACTTTTACAATGGAAGAAATAGAAACCCAAAAACATCTTAATGATTCTTTCATTGATTAATGTGAAGGTAATTAAAGTTGATGGCTGTTTTTTAAGTGATTATTATTAAAATAGAATTCTTTGTATTAAAAATCTTAAAAAAACTTCCATATTTCAAAGCTCTTGATAATTTTTTATTCCTATCAAATTCTTAATTTAATTGCAATCTTAATCAAATAATTTGTCCCTAATTTTCTTGATCTTTGTTTAATTTATCTAGTTATATATATTATTCAGCGAGAAGATAGGAATAAACATAATAGGAATAGATTGCTTAAAATAGAAAGTATGAAATTAAATAAATATAATAGAACTCTTTTTCTCCAAATCCATGAGCTCAGTATTAAATAATTAAGTGTTCTTAGTTTATCAAATATAATTTAATCTGTTATTTAAGTGTTAACGAAATTATAAAATGGGTTTTTGAATGGCAGCTATTGCAATAGAAAATCCACCTTTAAATTAATTTATTTCACCATATTTTAATTCATAATTTTTAATTATAAAGCAAATTCAATTTTATTAAGATTAAGAGTATTGAATTGATTTAATGATAGTTTATTTTATAAAATCAGGTAGATTTAAAAATAATAAAATGATTATGGATGGAGTCAAAAAATAAATTAATTCAAGGACAAAAATGGAACTATATTTTACTATGTTTTTAATTTTAAACGAAAAATTATTACTAGAACTTCTTTACAAACATTTTAATAATTCTAAATCAAGCTTAATTAATAAATTTAAAGTTTAACTTAAAGTATTGGGAAATAATATCCATAGAAATTTGAGAAAAGTTAACTGCCACAGGTCAAAAATATATTTTACTTTCTCTTCTATTTTACATTAAATTAAAACCAATATAAAAGGAGAAAAATATTTATTATAAATTAAAAAAGTTTCAGAATGTTTATTTTTGTTTTCTCAATAACTATTGCTAAAATAAAAAAAA
The DNA here is from genome assembly GCA_027382625.1 of Tetmemena sp. SeJ-2015. Taxonomy (NCBI): domain Eukaryota; phylum Ciliophora; class Spirotrichea; order Sporadotrichida; family Oxytrichidae; genus Tetmemena; species Tetmemena sp. SeJ-2015. The sequence continues at coordinate 13,081 of JAJKFJ010024130.1, read as the reverse complement.
AGAATTAAAATAGAGAGTTGTAATTTAAGAAAAAATTAAAAGTATTTAAAATTACCATATTTTTTAGCAAGACAATCTCATTCAGATATAACTTGCCATAATTAATTTTTTTTATCACTAGAAGAATACGATTAGATTATATTGATTTATCTGAAGAGTGCTATTTCAATTTATTTCCACTTGATTTCTTAATTAAATATCTTTGAGGCGACTAGATTATAATTTTTGTTAATCTAATGATATTTTTATTTCTTTTTATCCGCTGCAATGAATGGCTTTTTAAATTTGAGTAAAATTCCCCTTTAGCTCTCCCTCTTAATCAATTAAATTAGATGAGATATCTTAAAATTAAGAAGAATGTGGTGACCCTTTCTGTAGAGCGCTGAAGTTGATTTCGGATTAGATTAACACTTATTTGAATGAAGACTTATAGAAATTGAATACAAGTTTGTTTTATTTTGCCTCCCACCTTCAGTCGTTTAAAGATTTAAGAACGATATTCATTTCTATTTGAAATCATATGACCATAATAGGGAATCCATAATAAATCTGAAAATAAAATCAATTTTGAAAGTACAATTTGCTTTACTGTCATTTGTATAATGACTCACTTCTACTGTTAAAATTTTTACATATTTCACCAATGAATAATAAGCGGAGTATAAATTTACTACCATGAATGATCAGTTAATAGTTTGCTACTCGCAGATAAACTTACAGTATTTTATTTAAATTAATGGAAGAAGAGTTATTTTACCATTTATGGTTGATTTCCCAGTCTAAATCAAGACTATTTGAATTTTGTGTCTCTCTATAATTATAATTTAATATTTTATTGCAATAATCTATGCTGAAAATGTTACAGACCTTCATATCTATATTCAATAATTACTAAATTTATAATTAATTAAAAGAATCTTTTGCTTACTACAAAAAATGAATTAGGACATTTTATTTTGTGAGGATTAAAAATTTTGATTTTTTATATTTAATTCATATAAGTTATGCTAACTCATATTTTATTAAAAAACACTAACAATTTATTTCTTGCGGAATAAATTGCTTAAAGAGTATTAATCAGAAAAATTAATTGATGACAGCAATAGAATTAATAAATCACAATTTTTTTTAATAATGAATTCAAATTTTTCTCTTTTATATAAATTTTTCCTTTATAAATAATATTTTTAATACTTAAAAGTTAATTTTTTTAAGTTTGCAATAGCAGTTGGGGTGCTTTATTTTTTATTTTTTAATCACTTTTAAAAAGAAAATTGAAAGATTTGAGCATGAAGTTTTCAAATTAAAATGATTTAATCTAGCTGTAATTCTATCTAACATTTTTTATTTTTAAATAAATAAATGAATGGATATTCTAACAAGTAGATACTTATTATAGAATTTCAGTTATTTATTCCACAAAAATTTATTAATCTTTTCTAAAAGAGGTGATATAAATATATACCCCAGTACGTTTTACAAATAACTTGATTATTATGGCATAAATGCTGTATATGGTAACGCAGTTACAATCGTTAACGGAGAGAGAGTATTACAAGCTTTTTTTTATTTATTAATTATTTTATAAAAATTATCTAAAATTCTGACTGAGACTCTTTATAAATAATTTAGAGATTAAATTTGTAAATGAGGACGATATAGCTTAAAAATTAAAAAAATGCCACCAGCATAATGGATATATCATTAAATTTTTAAATAATATTTTTAAGTTTCCTAAAAAAAATTAAATCTTAAATTAAAAAACGAATGAGACTAAGCTTTATATTTTTAAAAAATAATCATAGTATAGCAATAAGCATTGATTATTGTTAGTTTGAGAATTTTCGAGCCCAATAAGGTGGAGCAATCTATATATACTTCACAGATTCTTTTATAAACAAATACGCGAACAGTGACATAGAAATAGTACTCAACAACTATAGAATAATTGAGATAGGCGACACTACATTTAGATCTTGCTCGGCTGATGAAGATGGAGGAGCCATCTATATTAAAAGCAGCTACAAAGTAGTGATGAAAGCAAATGGATTCTATGGAAACTAGGCTATAGGAGGCAGTGGAGGCGCCATTTACTTTTCATCTTAGGGCAAATTAGAACTCAGTTAATTATCTATATAATCCGATTGCTTTTTCTCAGATAATTTTGCATTCAAAGCTGGAGGAGCACTTTACTGGGAACAATCACAAAAATAGTTTACTTAACATCATATTTTAAACTTGGTTTTAATTAAACTTAATATAAATTATTAATATAACGTAAAATAATATGAGACTCATAATTTATCTTCACCTTGGATTTAAAATTTTAGCTTCTTTAACTTGTAAATAAGGTCTGCTATTATTTTATAAATTGGATTTATAAGTTATAAAATTAATTTGCATATCTTTGTTTTTACTTTATTTAAGATAGAGATCTAATTTATAGAGCTGAGATTTTAATAAAAAAGAAAATCAAACTTATAATTAAATTAAAATGGAATAAGTTAGTGGCAGTTGAAGTGTACCCAAATTAAATAATTATTAGACCATTCTATTCAGCATAATATTCTAAGAACTTTTCATCCCTGCAATTTTTAAGTGGGAGCACTCAATACAGAGTTATAAGCTGCATAATAAGTTTAGATGAAGATGAATATGGAGATGAGGAAGAATACGCTCATAATATCTCTTCATTGAGAAATTCTGCTGAGATTATTAGAGAAGAAACTCATATTAATTTTTGCTGAGCTATCGAACAAGCTACAGGTCAAAGGGTGTTTGAACCATTTTAACTGTCACGAAATTGCAACTCTCCATTTATTATTTTAACCAATCTTCGATTTTAATTTAATTCTCAATTATAATTAAGATTAAGGATTGATTATAAATTGAAAATAAATTTAAAACTATAGATGAAACATTTTTTTATTTTGTGTATTTGATTCGAGCCTGATTTTATTTTGCGGTCTGAAAAAGGAGATTCCGAATATATAGCTAAATTTTCAAAAGCTTGGCATTCAGACCCTGTAAGAGTAATGTTTAAAAACAATCATGCAAACGACTATGGCAGTGACTTCGCAAGTCCAATTCAATTCCTAAAACTAGTTATTTCAAGTAATTCAATTGAAAAAAGAGTAAGGTATTATTTAAGTCATATTTATGATAAAATAAATTACGAAGTTTTTTTATAACAAAGGTAGATTTAGCTTTTTATAAATTTAAAGAAAAGAGAGATGAATTTATTTACAGAGTTATGTTCTTAACTCAAACAACAACCAGCATTTCTGAATTTTTGAAAAGCAGTTGTTTTTAACTTAATATTTAAAAAATTAATTTGCAATCCTAGTTAGTTAGGGATTTAATTATGATAAAAGTTCATGATAAGTATGATTGAACACTCAATAATTTTTTAAATAGAGAGTATAGCATTCTCTGTAAAATTTAAATGATGCTACATTTTATATCTTAAGTTTAGCAGCAATTTAAAACGAAATCTCAAAAAGAGTTTCAGTAAATGAATAATTAGTAATATTTAGAATTCTCTCGGTTTAGATATTTTTTAAATTCGGAGAATCAAGAAATCAAGCTATAATTCAGTAAGTCTATACTTCCAGAAAACATTATGATAGATTTCTTTTCATAAATTATATTTATTTAATTTAGACTTTTCAATATTTTTTTAAATAAAAATTCATAATACAGGCTTTAAAAGCTTAATTTAAAAATTATGAACAAATAATTTTTTAAAAATTAATTTAAAATCAATTTTAGACTTATTATAATAGGTATAAATAAAATATGATTTAAAATTATAGTTTTATATTACAGTAGATTATCGACTTATTATTTTAATATTTATTTTGAAGGACAGCATCATTTTTATCAAAGTAATATTTGAAACGTTAGTTCTTTATTAAAGATTAGTCTGAAAAAAGTTAATGAATAAGGATTAAATCTAAAGAAAATCTTTTCACTAATTAATAAAAACTTATTCCTTTTGTTTATTTAGACCTTAATTTTTATTAGAAATTATAATTTTTAATATATATTTATTTAAGCATGATTTTCAAATTAGATGAATGGAATTATTTCATTCCAGAGTTCAGAAGTGGAGATTCAATTCCGTAATTATAATTTGCAGTTCTAGACATTTACTAGTAGCCAATAACAAGTGACAGTTCAACAGTCGTATATCTGATGGTAATAAAATAATTTGAAATTTTATTTTATTATAAGCAAAAGTTTATTTTTTAATTAATTGTCAATTATTTCAATCGCCCTTTATAGATTTACTTGTAAAAAAGTTAACCATGATAATTATAATAAAACTAATTATAACAGGAAATTTATTTGCATAATCGGATAAACTTATAAATAAATATGGATTTATTAGCGGCCATTTCAAAGAACATCAAGTTTTATAAATAAAGATCATTAAAATTTAAGAAATTTAAATTCTTGCATGATTTTGTCTCTCAGTCTTTTTATTTAAGAGAGACGAAAATTAACTTTTGTTAAATTATAAGAGTAGTGCTACATTATAAATAAGTTTGATTGTTATTGAGATGATTAAATCGGAATCTCTTATTTAGTTTTTATTCAGTTTCTGACAGTGTAAGGGTCTGGAGTAGCCAAGTACCACAAAGGTAAAGTTTCAACTCATTATTTAACCAAAAGTCTAATTCTATTAAATTCACAACTATATTTTGTAAACAACACATACAATACAGACCTTAATTAAACTCAATTTATATTTCTACAAAATAGAAGAGTTTAAATTATCAAATCAACCTCTAATACAATTAACAAAATATTTTTAAAACTAAATGCCATTTCCTTAATTCCAAGATGCTTAGAGAATATTTATGCTGAATCTCTATGATATTAGTGAAGTGATCTGATATTTAGCTAAATTGATATAATTTATGTATAACTCTTGCAGAAAATTCCACGTTATTAAGTTAGTTAATAACAAAGATACTTACTTCTTCAAGAGATGAATTTGTTCTTTTTGAAAAATATGAAAACATTACACTTGTTACTTATATATAAAATTTTATAATTTAAATCACAATAGTCATTTGCTTAGCCTATAATCTTTTGCAAGATTTGAGAAGTATTGGTGATTTTAAATTTTCTGAGATGTATTAAAGATGTTTTAATACTTAACATCATTAATAATTTAGAACAGTCAAAAAAATTATTTGGTTTATAATGCTTTAACTAATTCTCCAGTGATCGAAGGCGTGAACACTTTCGTGTCCTAAATGGGTATAGTGACTGTTGAGGGTGGTATTTTCTATGCAACTCCAGGCTTCAACCATAGCTTTTACGTGCTAACTGATAGCATAGTCCTAGACAGGAACAGTAGCAAAATCCTAATGGAGTTGAATAATATTCCAGACTTCAAGCAAAACTTTTTGATTGAGCTCAGTAAATGCTAACTTGGAGATCAGTATTCCACCTCAGGTAAATGTGAAATATGCCCAGAGGGAACCTATAATTTCGAACAAGAGTTCAATGAAACTTCACTCTGCAAGGATTGCCCTGAATAAGCAAACTGTTTTGGAGGATTTAATATGGGGCCGAAATAAGGCTATTGGAGAGAGACTAATGAGTCTCTCTAGTTCTTTTCTTGCTTAAAATCTGAAGTGTGTTTAGGTAAATCACAAGCCACTGATGATCCAGTTGGAGAATAATATTAGTGAAAATATAAGAGAATATAGATACAAAATTTCTGAATTTTTTATTTTAGGTAATAAAAACAGCTCATACTGAATTTATCAATTTTTCTAAATTAAAAAAAGCATTTTGGAATTTCTTACTTAGAAAATCAAAATCTTGATGAAAAAATATGTTGAACTTGATTGATTTAAAATAGAATTCTAATGTTTTAGATATCAAAGCCATACTCAATTTTCTTGATAAATAAATATTAAACATAAAAATTGTGTTTGAGAGAGGCAAAATCTTATTTGAAAAAATAAAAAATGTTTTTATCAGTAAAAGAAATTGAAAGGCTATAATGATAGTGCTTAAATTTGTTGATACATCTCTACCTTAAAGTTTAAATTAGAATTTTGTATAGGAAAAAATAAATTCAACCATTAATTTTTAAAAAAAAGGATATTATAAAATCTTTTAAATAATCTGCACTGAATAACTTTCGTCTATAATCCATTTAGTTTAATTTTATAATATATTTCTTGTTTATAAAAAATATTGATTTAAAGCAGCAGTAGATTATTTAATTGATTGAGTTAAGAATCCCTCATATTAGCAGACTAGATTCTATACTTATTTTAAATAAGAATATTATATAAAGACTCCAATAGATTTTAATAAAGATATGAAGTTTTTTGATTTTCTCAACAAAATATTAAATTACCAAAAATAAAGGAAAAAATGCAAGCATAAAAATAGGATAAGAATGAGCAAAAGATTTTTCATATATTAGCATAGAGCATCTAAAAGCGGTACGACTAAACTGAATCATAGCTTGAAATTTTGTTAAATTTCAATCTTTCACCTAAAAATATTGATATTTCCCTTTGATCAGCAAAAAAATTTTGTTTTTGCTCAGGTATCTTAGAATGATGGGAAAGTTATTTAATAAAATCCTTGCATTTAGAAGGGCGATAAAGTAAAGTATATTTATTCTTCTATTACTAATAGATCTTTAACTTGTAGTAATTTTGCTGCTCTGGAAATATAAATAAATCTTGAACCTTACATTTAGATCTGAATTTCTTCATATGGAGAAAGGATATAAAATTAGAAATAGCAAAAAATAATCTAAAGCAAAGATAATAATCGAAGCATAATAAAATATGACCTTATAAACATTAAAATTTTTAATTTCGATTTGAAAAAAATTTAACTCTTAAATTAAAGGGATTGTTAATGTATGGAGGGATACGAAGGAGTCCTTTGTGGCGATTGTTAATTAGGTTTTTATAAATCTTGGAGTTATTCATGTGAAAAATGTCCTTCCAATACAGTTGTTATTGTCCAAATTTTTGGCTTACTAATGTTATTCTTACTTCTTTTATTTGTCATGATAAAGATTTCCTTGAATTCTTTATAAGGAGAGAGTGTTAAAACAATGCTCTTGTTAAGGAGTTTATTCAATCATTTATAATTGCTTTTGGTTACATTCTAGCTATCTAAATATTGGTCACATGAGTTGCATTTAGTTGAACAGTATATTCAGAAATTATTAAAAAATAATCAGATAACTATTTAAATGTATTACTCTTCTCTTTATTGATAAAATAAGTGCACATGAAATAATTTTAAGGTTGCAACAATATTATTTTCTTGAAAACTTAGTAATCTTTAAGTAAAATTTTGTAAGAAAAGAAAATAAAGAGAAATTATTTTTTAGAACAAAAATATAATTTAAAGAAAGTGAATACTTTGAGCACTCTCTTTATAGACTTTGGATGTCTTATGGAAAAGAAAGACTACTCGCAATTCCTAGAAGGAATCACAAGAGAATATTCTTTTAAGGTTAATTAATTTGATTTCTTCTTAAAATAAAAATAATAGGTTGCTATGAATGCTATTGTACCCTTCTTCTATATCTTTAAATTACTAAATTAAAATGATCTTTAAATAGTCTCTAAGTAATATCAGTTTGAATTAAATCTAACCAATATATTGTTCTTTTAATTAAATAATTTTAAATGCATTTAACTCATTTTAAATAAATTCTCATCGAACTCATTAAGATAGATGATATTTTTAACTTGATTATTTTATTGATATTCCTATTGATATAAAAATATCCTTTCAGCTTATTTATAGCTTTGTGTTTTTATATTTATTGTATCTTTATTTGTTTCTTGATACTGATACTTTACAGAGTTATTAAAAAGAGATAAATTGCTACTACTTGTACTCTGTCTTTGCTCGTAATTTACTTTTTAAACTTCCCCTCAATCATTCTCTGGATGAGTTCCTCACTCATTTAAACTTTCGCCCTAATAATAACTTTGTTGTGAATTATTTTAATATAACTTAAAAATTATAATAAAAACTAATTCATTATTTGTTTGATTTTTATAATAATTTTAGTTTCCTAAATATGATAGATATGAAAGTCTATATTTTTAATTTTTGATGTTTACAATAAAAATAAGTTTACAGTGATTTTGGAGATAAGAAAAGACTAGTAGCCGATTTGGAATTAGTGATGGGAACTGAGGAACTTACGTTAATAACTTAGAGATTTGTTTTGCCCTCTTTATTCTTTTGGCTTCTCACAATTCCCATTTTCATTTACATCTTACTCAAAAAGAATTACTATGCCTATAAAAAGGATTCTATTAGAAGGTCTTATGGTTTTTTCTTTGCTGGCTTTAAAAACAAATATTTTTTCTTGCAGGTGTTGAAAACGTTTAGAGTGGGAGTTTTATTGCTAGTGTAAATAGGTACTATCGAATACGGGGCAGTGATTCAGTCTATAATTATAATTACTGTCTTTATCTTGTAAGAACTCTTTGTTTTAATTTAACTTTTAGATTCATCTTTGCAAAACTTGTATTCAAACCTCATTATACTCAAATTATAATTGAAGAAACTTTTATAATTTAAAAGTACCTTTTTTGTAAATGTAATAAGGAATTTAAGATTCAATTTACAATGAAAAAGTTAGAAATTAATCCATAATCCATATTTTCTTTTATAGGAGATAATTTTATATGAGAAATGTATTTATTATGAAGAAATTTCTAAATTTAAATTTAATAAAATAAGAATCTTATCCTCATATTAATCTTCGTATAATAAAAAGAGTTTCTAGTTCTAGATATAGCATCACTATCGATATAAGTCTTGACTCTGTATCTCGGACTTTATTTGATTCTTCACTTTCAAGATCCTCCTTCGCAAGACTCGCTCAATTAAGAACTTCAAAGATTTTTAAAAATACACATTATTAGTTATAATCGTATGAATTCAAGTTAGAATCATAATTACTTTCTTCAATAAATAATTAAAGAGTGCAATCTTAACTAAATGAGACTGATTTCATTATGAGGAATAATTTAAATTTTATATCTTTAAAAACAGTAGAAATATTTGTATCTATTTTTTTAAGAGTGGCCTATCCTAACTCAGTTAAAATGGTGTTTGTAATTGTGATTTTGCTCCTAAACTTGAGTTATTTTGCACTCTGGATTTACAGTTTTATTCAACACTGCCGACTTCTCATCTTGAGAAAGGAATTCAAAACTTACCTCTCACTTTATCACTGCCCCATGAGATCAAGAGAGCTAATTAACCAGAGAAAAAAGCGATCAGAAAATAAAAGAAAGGCTATTGAAGAACAAAATGCGCAGAGTCTCTATCTTAGTGAGTATCAGGATTTGGTATTGAGGCTTGTCGTGATCTATAATGAAAAACAAATAACAGTAAATAAGAAAATCATCAAACTCCTAAAGCACAGGTTCTCTAGGGAGATGGTGTCGAAGTATTTGTATCACGAATTAAAAATCTAAAGGGAGGTTCAATAGCAAGCTCCTGTTTAAGTCAAAATCAAAAAGTAGAAAAGTTAACACAAGTCCAAGATTTAGTTTATTCTTTTTATTTGAATATTAAGGAAAATATTTAATTTAAAAAAAAGTTTATTTTTAGTAAATTATATTTTATCCATTGCTAAAATATACAAATAAAATAGAATTAAGATAATAGAAAAGTATGAAGAGGGGAAATTTATGAATGAAGATAAACATCCTGTGAGTAAAGTTCATTATAAACGATAACAGTAAACAATAAGTTTAGCCTTATCTTAAGATATGCTTCTGACAAAAAATATAGAAATATGAAAATTTTAATCTCATTGTTTTATAATTATCAGTGCTTATTTTGTATATCTTCCATTAAAGAAAAGTTGTTATTCTAAAGCATACATTAAATGTGTAATAAAGTTCAAATTAGTTCAAGATTAGGGAATGAAATTTTTTTGAAATTATGAGCATTAAAATTTTTTATCTTCAGGATTTAATAAGATGAGTTCATTTAATATATCATCCTCTTTGCCATTTTAGTGGTATGTTAAAATTAGTTTCAAAGTCAAATTAATTTAATATTTAAATACCTTTTTTGTTATATAAAGCTGTAATTTAATATTCCATTTATATTTTTTAATAGATTAACTTCCTTTCTAATTATACCAGCTTTTATCTAACTTATTTATTATAATCAGTTTCTTCCAATTACAAAAGATTATTTGGAGAAAAAAGTTTTTGTTAAAGAAATAAAAACATAAACGAAGAATTTCATTTACCTCTATTTAGTTTATAAAAATCTTAATTTTTTTTATTTTTCCTTTCTTTTTAATAAAAAATTTTAAATTCGTAAATGACAAAAAATTATATTAAGTTCCCTTGATTGAAAGATAAGAGAGGTTTCGCAAAATTCAAAAATAAAAAATCATTAATCAAAGAAATCAATTACAATATAAATTTAGAGAGACCTTATATTACTGCTCATTAATAAATAAAAATATCACTAAATAACAGCCTCCATTTATTTAATTAAAAAAAAAATTATTTTTTATGGAGCAAATAAAAATTAAGATTAATATTTCACTATAAATTAAATCACACAAAATAAATTCAATAAAGGTGAATTAGTTTAAACTTTAATCTCAGTAATTTAGAAAGATTCAAAAATTTAATATGATCTTCTTCATAAAATACTTAGATCTGAGAGTAGCTCTCATTTATATAAAGAATTTCGAATTTCTAGCTAAATAAAAAAATAATAAAAGCTAACAATAAAGAAACCTATTTAAAATTTTAGAATAATAATTTTACTTTCAATTTTGAATTTTGTTGTATTTAAAATTATTTTATCGATGGTAACCTTTACCTCCGTGTTTCTAATTCTATGCCTATCGATTTTGAAGCCTTCTGAACAAAATATAATAACTTTTGAGAACTTAGCTGTCACTCCTTCTTTTTTCACTGCCAATAGAACTAATGATCGGATCTACTTTTAAAGCACTACCACCGACAAATAAGTCTTAATTAGGAATTGCACTTTCACGTGCCTCTCAAGTTTGGATATTCAAAACGCTAATTTCCTAAATTTCTCATAAAATGGAGTACCACAAACAATTTTAATTAAAACGAAAATATTTTTAAAAAATCAAACTCCATAGCACTCTACTTTATTTAAAATCTGGAATTCTGCAAATGTTACAGTAATTAACTCTACGTTTAGCAACTGCATCAACGCTGAAAGAGGTGCTATCTTTGATTTTGTAAATACAATTTAAATATAAATTTAAACATTAAATAAATACTACCTCTTCCATTGTAAATTGCACTTTCGAGAACAATTCCGCTTATATTGGTGGAGCATTTTATTTGGAGTCTGGATCCATCTCCATGGTGAAACTAAAATTAATTCACAATGCTGCTTTCTAAGGAGGAAGTATTTACATACACAACTCAATTTATGCCTTCATTTCAGATAATCTATCATTAAATTTTATTAAACTAAATATTTTTATCTATTTAATTTACGATTGTTGAAAAATTATACGCTTAAAATGCTGGAGGATTTATATATGCAGGCAGTGATGATCAAAGCGAGGTTAATTCTTCATTCTCTAATATTTAAATAGTTATAAAAGATGGCTTTTAAATTCAAGAAATATACTCCTAAGCTATTTTTATAAACTCACCTAACTCAATACTAAATTTATAAATGCTTAATTATCAATATAATTGAATTAGATGTAAGTTTAGAATTATCAGATGCGCAATTCTTTCTATTTGAAAATTAAAGTAACTTAGATATTTCAATTACAGAATAAACGGATATGAGTTTGCAGAGCTTAATCTATATTGAATAATTTACTTCAAAAATAAACTATATGTAATAAAGATTAATCAGTTATTATCCATTAAAATTTATTTTAAAATATATTTAAAAATATTGAGAATCCTTTGAAAGTCATGGTTTCTAATTCAAAATTTTACTTCTAGGATTAAGCCAAACCAATCTACCTAAATAATATTTTCAAATTCTCAGGAACATCAGAAACTGAGATTTAACTTGAAGGTAATTCGTTTATTGGAGAAGATAACTTATTAGCAGAGATGGATATATTCTCAAATTGTAATTTCAATGAATATAATCTGGTTTAGGAGCTTAAATTTTAATTAATTTCATTTATATTAAGAATTTTCGAATTTAAAAATCTTTAAGTTATTTAAAAGTAGAATCTTATGGGTATTGAATCTTTTTTTATCAGCAGCACCTTAATTTCGGAACAAAAATTGTCCAAGGATGTTTAAAATTTATGTTTTTTATAAAATAAGCTTACACATGTTATACTTTAAGAGGGAGGGCTGCTCTGATCCATTAATAATCACTTTCGAGGATTAAATATCGTAAATGCTGGATCCATAATTAAAATGGTAGGAGGGAGATTAGAGGATGATTCTTCAACTTTTTCTCTAATCACAAGCGTTTTTGAAACTATATTGTAGTAGTAGCATTGAATTCGCAAATTTTTTTAAGCTTCGAGACCGTTGACTGACGGTTGAAGAGAGCAGGGCAGATTTCCTGATGGAGTGGCTCTGATGCGTGGCAGTTTGGAATTCGCTCTATTCTAGGTGGAATTTATTTGAAATATGGAATTTAATTAAATCACACTTATTAAAGTTTTAATCTACATTAAATTAATTGACACATTAAAAGTTTGGAACATTAGAACATTGGAACTTTGGAACATTTTGGAGTATTAGGGCGTGATCGCATCTTTTTTAAAAATTAGACAAGCATAGATAAAGTGTATGCTAATCAATGCGTGGAAAATGTTCCAATCCTCAAGTGAAGTGAGATGAGGAGTGCGAACTAGAGTGTGATATATAAAGCCACAGAGATAATATATAAATAAACACATCTGCAATGGCTACCTCGAGACATGCGCAGCCCTACAGCTATGTGACTGAGTCCAGCCATCTCTGATAGTGCGAAGTCCTCTCAACGCCCTTAGGGTGCCTCAAGATGCTTAGCCGGAAGGAGATAGAGCGACGGCGCAGGGTGGCTGCGGCAAGCA
>JAJKFJ010024129.1:0-19196 GCA_027382625.1 Tetmemena sp. SeJ-2015 | reverse complement strand
AACGTTGAAGAGGTCACCACTACCTTCGATGGCCATGAGAGAGAATCTCTTGGTGGGAATGAGAGAGGCGGTGGCAAGTCCGATGAACAGAGCCACGGCGAGTGAAATAATCATCTTCATGATATTGCCAAATCACTTTAAAATCAATTGGTAACTCTTCTTTGACTCTTCTATTCTCAATTGATTACAGCTTTATAAGATTGATTCTGGGGATATTATGCTGAGTTTAAATATTAATTATATGTGTGATTTTGCATATCCTTCTTAAGAATAGAAGCAACTTAATAGATAATTTATTAAGGCTATTCATTATAGAGCAATCAAGATTCTACCGCCTCAGTTCTCTCTTTCTCTCTTTCTAACTCCAATTATTGAAATACCCCTAATCTTAACAGTTACAAAAGTCCTTAGTGAACTGGCTTAGCAATATCTTACTAGGTTAGATAAGTTGTAAAAGAGTGAGAGGGATTAGTAGAGTGGGAAAGCACCATCGGTAGAACAAAGGGATTTTCACTTATCAGAAACGACCGCTCGCTTTAATAGCTATCGAATTGGTGAAATCAAGTGATCACGTAAGTGAAACTCCCCCAGGATCTCTAATCTATTCTATGATAGACAATTAGATAATCACGCACACACTTCATTAAAGCGACGTAACACCACATTTTTAACCGCTCACAGAACTCTAGTTTGAACCGAGTTAGGGATAAATCCATAGCGCAATGTCACACTTAGTTTAAAGTGATTTTTAATGCCAAGAAATGGATAAAATTATAGTTTGATAAGATAAGAGTACCGGCTTTCATTTCAATTAGCGGTATTGTGTATCCAATTAATTGATTAAATAGAGCAATATCAAACAGCAGCAATTATTACATTCTAAATCTTCTGAAGTGCTAACATGAATCCTCCTTCGAAACTAAGTGAATACAAATTTAACTCTCACTTTTTATTAAACTCGCGTCATATTGGGATGATAAGATAGAGGGAAGGAACAAGACTCCGTAGAGGAGGTATCTGAGAACATTAAGGTTTGAATTCATAATTAGTTAAACTTATTAACTGTTTGAGCCATAATCTATTCTCCCTATATCTTTTGAGTTTATTTCAAAATAAGAGATAATTCATTCAGATTCTACTTCACTATCTTGCTTGTCTGTTTCGAAGGATCAGAGTTGGAGTTTATGAAGCACACTCACTCTTCCTCTGTTCAACGAACTTGCGCTCTCTGAATGATGATTAGTTGATCTTAAAACAATTTACCCTTGGATCACTCTATAGAGTAAATCTTAATGAGAAGATATCTGAGGTTGCTGTAGTCAGGCCTCAGAGGGGCTTGCTCACCAGTCGTACTTTCCGAGGACCCACCAGTTGTAGTAGAAGTTTTCTTTGCCGAGGTTTTTGAGGAGATCTGCTGAGAGGACATGGGAAGCGAGATCCACACTCCAGTATTTGTCCTCATACTCGCTTGCATCTCCGTTGGAGAAGTCGAAGTCCTCGCTCTCGGGAGAAATGTGGTGTTATAATGAATTAGTGAATGATGGTTATATCTGTATGTGGTTGGTCTTGGAGTCTTCGATGTAGTCGTAGACGGAGATGAGAGCTGTCTCTGCGTTTTCAGAAAATGCATTGCAAAAGTCTAAAACAATAGAGGAATTTATTCAGTGACGGTGGTGGTGAGTTGCAGCACTTCGGCACTCCAGAAGCCGCAGAAGTTGAAGTCCCAGTTACCTAAAAATGCATATACAATTGTTAAAGCTTATTAAATCATTCATGGCTTATTTATAGCAAGTTAGAAATTAAATGGCTTGATTAAAGTTTTCGAAGGAGAAATTGTCGGCGATGGGTCTGTACCAAATGAGGTACTGAGAGTAGGGGGTGACGGTGGCGGGCACGAACTGCACGTCGTAAGATAGTCTGTAGAAGTTGAGCCATTGGGTCTCAAGCATCAGGTCCACAGTTGCCTCAGCGGTAAGAGAGTATTGCTTGTAGCCGTATTTATCGTCAGTTCCAGCTGGAATGGCATCGCCCTTATCGTAGGCGCCATTAAATTATAATACCCAATAATCTGTAATATATGTAAGTATCTTATATTAAAAATTATCGCCACCTTCGTAAACCTGAGATACCTCTAATGAGGGTAAGGGTTTTAAGTGATAAGGTTTATGCGGTGTGATAGTTGATGTCCATCTCAACACCGTAAGAGCCAGAGACTGCTGAGGAGTCGAAATTCATCATGTTCTCGTAGGCCATGATGGATGTTTTAGCGGAGATAAGGCCAATAAAGAGGGCCACTGCCAAAGATAGGGTCTTGAGCATATTTCAAAATAATCTAAACAATATATTACTAATTATATATGAAGAAAGTATAAGGAGGGAGGGGGCTTGTTTATGGAAGGATTTTAATGCTTTTCAAAAATAAGATACCCTATATTAAAGTATAAGTACAGCTTGTGATTTGAGATAACCGCACAGAATATCTAAGTCAGAGATAATTTATAAAGCTTCCCTAAATAACTTATAATTCGTATCCATTATCATCACAATATATGCAAGGTAAGGAATGAAAAAGCGCATGAGTTTATAATAGAAAAGATGCAGTCATTATAAATTTATAAAAGAAACTTTACAAATTTGCTACTACTAACAACAAATTCAAACTAAGCACTTTTGCCTGTCGCTTAATTGCAGCGCCACTCACTCACATATAGAGTCCATAGATATACCCAGGCTTCAAGTAGATACTTTTCAATTGAGCAAGCACAGGAGCAAGGATCAAACTCTGCATCAACAACTGCATCTTCCGCAACTTCACTGAGAGAGAATAGAAAGAAGAAGCTTGAAGCCAAGAGATAGGTTTAAGTTTAATCACAGGAGATGGATTCCAACTCTCATACAAGCCAACAACCAAATCCATATATTTCGATATGTATTGTGATATATAAATTCTAGCTAGTAGACTACTCAATAGTCAACAAATGCTTTTCTTAGCTAATAGCGAGAGCAGAGGAAGTATAAATTTGTTAACAAAAATTCTCTTAGTCCCTAGTAAGAAAGAAACTACCATGAAATTGCTGCCATCCTAGAGAAATTCAACATCCCTTTCCTCGAAATCGATATTCTTAGAATATAACTTTAAAAGGGCTTTAAATTTGAGAGCATTAATTTGTTGAATTTCTTTCACTTCCATTGTGTAATATGCAATTAACTAAACAGAAAGAAAGTAGATTCTCCTTATTTTATTAATTCTACAATGGTTTATTTAAGTGTAAATGATTCAGTAAAATAAGTTCTTTAATGGCAAATAAATCAATTTTGATGAATAATTTTCTAAGCTCCGATATTCCAAGAATCAATCCCTTGCTGAAAAGCTATTTTCCATTTTAGCACAATTATAACCATCACTTTCATTTAAGTTATATATAAATCATTCAAATTTTTAATTAAAATTGATAAGTGATTAATTTATATGATATAAATAATTGTACCTTATTCTTGTTTCCTTAAATATTCTTGCCTAAGAGACTAAACTTATTTATTTTAAGCAAACAACAAACATTAATTAAAATATTTTTGATAATTTTGTTGTAAACAAAAATACCAAATTGGTACACGTATATATATTTGTTGCTGAAGGCAGTAGTGGAGGAAGTGAAGGCAAATTAAAGCCAGAAAGGCAAGGAGATGCTGTATGAGTTAATCTAAATGTCTTTGCTGGCCAAGTTTGTGCGATTGAACGACCCTGCCCTTGGCAACTACATCCAGACAAGTCTTTTGTCTTACAAACTGTCTTAGATTAATAAATATTATAGAGCATTAAAAAGGAATACCACTTCATTTCAATCCTAATATTTTATTACTTCCAAGTAAAATATTAAAGTAGAAGTTAAGTTTATGAGTGCATATACATTGTGCTACTCAAAAAATTAAATTATGCATACAAAGATCTTAACTTACAAATAGATATTTTCCAGTGAGTCTTTCGTATTAAAATAATGTTTTATTAAAAAATACTTTGAACACAAATCAAAAAGTGATTCCATAATAAATTACGAGGGAGAATAAAAATTATTTAAAAGAACTATCTATTTTCAATATAGTTTCTTTGTAAAGGAAATTTTGTTTATCTTAATTTAAAGATGAAGGAGCGAGCAGAAAAAGTATTGAGCGAGTCAAATCTTTCAGAACCTAATAAGCTGATTAGCTCAGAGAGTGACACAAAACTTACAATTGTTATTTATAAAAACATTTGCAGATTGAGCTCTACCAAGACATCATAACTTGCATGATGATAGTCTGCTAGACTGAGCCAAACAATCCTATCGACATCAAAAAAAATATTTCCCAGATCTATTCTTTCTTCACTCAATATACATTTTATTACATAAAGCAAATTGAATGCAATTAATAAGTCAATGCGAGTACAAATTTCACAGCTAAGACTTCTTGACGGTCCTCATATTTCTAGATAACTGCAAGTCACATCTGAGAATCAGATTGCCAGATGAGTTGCTGCAATTGCTTGAAGAAAAGGCCATCAAGTAATTCAGTAACATTTCAAATGTTGATCCTAAGCTTTTTTCAAATCTCTGCTCCAAGTTTAGCTCTTGGAATGTTGGCTCCGATAACTTCTGGAACTTTCCATTAACAATAATATATATTTGATTAATAGGGAAGAATATAAATTATTACTTTATCATGCGTGTGCTGGCTGAGAAGAAAGATTTCTAGATTAGAGACATCTGCTAGATTTAAATTTATTGCCTTAAGAATGTAGAAATATTGTTCTATTATTTTTGATTTACCAGGCTTTGAGTAAGAAGGACTTGATCAAAGGAGACCAATTTTGGGAAATGAGTGAAGTCCTAAAAAAATCAGTTGATTCTAAGAAATTGCATATCCTCGACCTAACTATGCTACTATCTGTCGCCCGCCACCAAAGGACGGCCAATCATTTGAAAAGCAAATAATATTTATTCTTAAGATTGTGCGTAAAATATTATTGTAAGCGAGTAAGAGTTAAAGTTTTGGGATGTCGCTTCTCATGTTGTGCCTAAATTTATTCCTTAGTTCACTCCCTAAATATCAACAAATTATTTTTGACAAATATTTCCCAGCGTCTTTCCAACAATAGTTAGTAACTTGAATCTGGACGTTCCTCGAAATCTATACTAGGAGTGCTGGGAGGAGCTAGACAAATTTCTTCCCATATATAAGAATAGCTTTAAAGAGTAAATGAATCCCAAGAGTGTCTTCATCGTTCTCAGGTGCTTCCAAAGATAAGGCTCATAATAATTATTCCTAATTTTAAATAATTCAATTTCATTAAGTGAAATTAATTCAAATTCGTTATAAAATATTTTGACTTGTATTTTTAAGTATCTTCATGCTAATAAATTAGTTTAATTTATTTTCTTAATAATATTAAGGCTTGGATAAAATGCCCAAAGAAACCAGAGAGGTTATTTAATATATTCCATATTAATATAAAAAATGTTCTGACTCAGATATTTGAAGAGACCATGAAAATAATTCTGAAATCTCCTTCAAATTTAATAATCGCATTTATAGAAATTATTTATCAAAATGTAGGGGTCTTATTCTATTGCAGTTATTTTGTAACACCATATTTAAATTATGACCCTTATTTAATAATGATAAGTTTGTTTATTTATATAAAAAACATCAAACTTATATTGTTTATGTTTCAAAGTAGGAGGTTTTATCAGCACCGAGTTTGATAACTGCACTATGGATGTGCAAAGATCTGGGCCACTTCACTCACGCCTCCTTCATTATAATTTATAATAACTTAATTTATAATATACGCTGTAAGTTATTATCTAAATTCTGGCTACTAGAGAATGCAACAAGATTCAAATCATTAATTGATTTAATCCTTATAGTTTTAATAACAAAAAGATTGATAAGCAAGAGTTAGAGAATCTACTCCCTAATCTACTGCAAATACCAGGATTCCACAAAAGCGTACCCAGAGATCAATATTAAAATATATAATAGCAAATTTAACATTCATTTATGAATATGAAAAGCTCCTTAAAGCTCTCAAAGCCTGACTTATTATACTAGCAGCAGGAAATTAATTTGTAAAAAATATATTTTTAATTAGAAAAAATTAAAAACAAAAGCTTTCTTTTAAATTCAAAGTAAGATATTTATAATTCATCTTTAGGTATTTTTATATTGAATAGTTTAATTCATAATTAACAAGGTACAATTACTTACATTAAATTTAAGGAAAGCAAAGCAGGCTAATTAGGAATAAGAAAGTTAAGGGTGAAGGTTTTGAAATTAAGTTAATTAAAAAAACTATTTCAGTATTTGAGACTTCTTCTAATTCTGATTTCTTAATTGTGGAAGCTGTCTCATTTTCTCTTGCCCAGCAAAATCTGTTCATACTTTTATCTCAATCCGCTTTGGCCTCCATCACTACCTCCAACTGCACTCTTCTCCTGCCAATCACTCTTCCTCAACCTAATAGGTCTGTTTCCCACATACTTCCCATTCATCTCCCTCATGGCTCGAATGTAGTCATCCTAGTTTAGGACACTTACGAAGCCATAGCCCTTAGACTTTAAAGTAATCTTGTTCCTGACTACCTTAGCCTTAACGAAGCTTGGGTATCGCTTGAAGGCATTGGCAAGGATTTCATCATTCACCTCGTTTCCCAAATCTCCGCAGAAAATGCGATAGTCATTCTCTGGCCACTCTTCTAGTGTGGTATCCTCCCATGTCTTGCCAGCAGCTTTGCGCATAACTTTCTTCTTCCTCTTTGGGTTATTGAGCAGTGAATTATTATTCTAAGCAGTGGCTGCAGCTCCATTAGAGGGATTGCTGGATGAGTTAGAACCATTTGCAGTTACAGCATCAGCTGTAGAGCCTGAAGCATGATTCTTGCTTTCCTTTTGCTCTTCTTGGTTACTTGTTGACTGTTGTAGGAGTTTTGAGGTGTTTTCTTTTTGGGTGTGCGAAGATGGAGCGTCTAGATCTCCATAGATCAAAGCTAAGTGAGCGTCCATGCCAACAACAATTTATTATTTCTTAAAATTCAATTCCATTTCGCTAAATTGGCTAAAATAGATACAAATCCAAGTATTGCAATAAAAATTAAGCATATTCCAGAATAATCATAATAAATCTTAATGGGAGTATTTGAAGTTTAATTCAAGGCCACACTTGAAAACGTGACTGACTTGATTCTGCCAAGATCATAGGAGTGGCATTTCAATGTAAGAGCAAAATTGTAGAGAAAATATTTGTATAGATAAGATGCACGCACTGCAGAGAGGTTCATCCAAAGACCATCTACTTCAATCTTGATGAGATTAAGGATATTGAAAACTCGAGAGGCAATGCTAACTACTATGCAAAGTGTTCTTTCTGTTCCAGAGAAGGCACCATCCTGTATGTCGCCAAGAGTATCAGACCATACTCTCAATCTGAGCAACTGTAAACTGTTGCTCGCTTTGATTGCAGGTAAGAATCAAATTTAACCCTCTATCGTTATTTAACTTAAGATATATAGAGGCCTTGAGATAGCTGAATTCGTTCCTAATGGATTCTTTTCCGCTTCTTCAATTGCAAGTGATCAAGTTTTTGAAGAGATAAATCTCACAGAATAAGACTGGGCAGACTACGATGAAAAAGGAGTAAGAATAATCAATAAGCTTAAAACTGATTATAGGATGTATCTGTGGGAATTTATGAATTCAAGAGTGAGATAGCAGTCTCAAAGAAGTGAAAATTATAAGAGCAGATAATTTCTTGATATAGATTCATTGAAATGTATTTTTAAGAAAAGATTAAGAATAAATATTGAGTTTTAACATTGATTTCTTTTACCTATCACTTGAGTTTTGCACTTCTCTGCTAGGCATGTCTTTAAATTTTACTCTTGCCTTCTATAAACTCAACTTTGAAGAGCACATTAGAGTTCTGATAGAAGCCTTCCTTAAGAGAAATTATGATAAACTAACTCTCAGGGAAATGCTCCTTAATCATTTTTCCAACGTACTAAGTATTATTCTAATCAAGAGCAGAGTCTATCTCATCTAGAATGTAAAGAGGTGCTGGCTTGTACTTCAAAAGAGCTAGAATGAAAGAAAGTGCAAGCAGAGATCTCTATCCTCCTGACAACTCCGTCAAGCTTTCCTTCCAATTATCTTGGAAAGCAACTTTCAATCCTACTCCTTCTTAGATATTGTTAGGATTTATGATGTCAAGCTTAGCTTAAGCTCCAGGTAAAAGAGTCATAAAGATCTTACGGAAGTTTTCATTCACTACTTCATACGTATCCATTAAAGTTTTGTTCTTGAGAGCATCTAACTTTTGAATACTTGATTCTATTCCTGCCTTGTCGACCATGAGTTTATCTTTCTTCTTTATAAGATCTGTGTAGTCTTTCTCCGCTCTATCTGACATGGTATCAACATTCATATTGACTTGCTTTTTCATGCTTTGAGTATCATCTTTAAGCTTATAATAGCGTCTAGTCTTCTCTACCATGTTAAACTGTGGCCCAAATTAGTACTCTGTAGATTCAGGGTTGCCAAACATTTCCCTCTCGGCTCTTATCCACTGATTTTCCTATTCTAATGTAATAAGCTTCTTTTCTGTATCATTGCATTCAACTGTAAGTTTGGTAATTCTACTATCTAGCTTCTTAATTTCTTGATTGTTAAGTTCTTTGAGCTTTTCAAGTTTTTGCTTCTATTCAATCTGCTCCTTTATTTTTCCAGTTGCTCTGATCTATTCTTACTGTAGCTGCTTCATTTTATCTCGCTTATCATTCTTCAGCCCGACATAATCATCTATAACTCTCTTTAAATCTTCGAACTCTGCAAGTAACTTTTCTCTTTCAATGAGCTCCTTATTGCTCTAATCTGAAGCATTCTTGAGGTCCTTATCATTTTCCTCGCAATCGTACTCTAACTTGTCTCCCTCTCTCTAGTTGATCTTTAAATCTCTGCTTATGCGTTCGAGCTCTGCTCTGAGCTTATCCTTCATTTCTTCGAGGACCTCCATCTTTTAATCTTTCTTGCTTTCCATTTGAATAATCTCTAATCTCAGTCGCTCTTCTTCCTCTCTGTACTTCCTTTCGAAGTCACATAGTGAAGCCTACTTCTTTTTTGCATCTTCAAGGTCTTCTTCAGCATTCTTGAGTTTAATTGAGACTGCATCTCTCTAGTCTAGCTCTAAGCGATCCCTTAGTAGTTTGAGTTGATGCTCATTCAACTCATTCTCAGATTTCCTTTATTGATACTCAAACGCCTTCTGTCTTTACAGCAAGATGATATTTTGCACTTCTTGTAGCTCATTATTCTTCTAACGCCTTTGACCTTCTAAGTGAAGGATTTATTTGATGTTTAGCAGAGAACGGCCATCCTTATTTTGCATGTAACCTCCTGAGAGGATCCCATGTGGTTAATAAATATCTCCCTCAATTGTCACTGTCTTCATTCTCACGTAAGGATCAAAGGCAAGTTTCTTTGCCGTGTCTGGATCCTCACAAATTAGCACATTTGAGAAGACATACTTAATTGAATTAGAAAGAGCAGGGTTGAAGGTAATCAATTCAATTGCAGGTCTGGCTTTGCCCTTGGTTACTGTGCGAATATACTTAAGCACATCTTCAGTAGGCTCTTTGAACTTAATTTTATTGTTAGGTATCAAATCTACTCTGTACTTTTTAAAAGCTTAATGCTTCATCAGCAGGCTACAAGCCACATCATTATCGACAACTATTGAGAATAGTTTATGGCCTGCCACAATTTCCAACGCTCTTGCAAATCTCTCGTCATTCTTATTGATCTGAAATAGCTTGATAAGTCTTCCTCTAACCATAGAGTGGTCGAAATCAGCCAGTGGCATATTATACTTCATCTCAATTTTATGACCAAACTCAGATTGAAGTTCATCTAATTAATGATTGATTTATTTGAGCTCATCCTCAAGTTTCCTCTTTTCCGAAAGCTTCATGATTTCAATCTTTGGATCATACTGCTTTTGTTAAAGAGTCTCATTTCCAGCCTTCAGCTCTTGAACCACTTTCTGAATCTATCTTTTGATTTCTTCATTTGACTATTGAAGATGATTGAGATTTTCAGAGAGATCGTGTCTCTCTCGCTCTAATCTTTTAATTGTAGCTTAGGTTTGCTTAATCTCAGTCAAAGTCATATCGAGATTTTTCTTGGCCTCATTCATCTAGTCTCTTAATCCGACTCCTTCATCAATTGAGACATCTTTCCCTTCCTTCAAGTCAATGATACTCTAGATAACCTATTTGTACTAATCCTTTTTAAGATCATGCTCTCTCTTATACTTTCTAAGGAGAGTCATAATGTCATCTCTTCGCTTCTTATTCTTATCCATAGTTCTTTTGAGTTCCTCAGTATAGCGAGTAAGTTTTTTCTGCACTTACTCATTCTCTCTAAGACTTTTCTCTGTATGCTTGAAAGTTGCCTGCTTGTCCACAAGATCTCTCTCTAGCTTTCTCATATCTTCTTACATCTTATCCCATTGAACCTTGATGTGAGTGATGTCGTTTCTCTTAGCCTATTGGATTTATTCTTCTAAGTAACCTATTTCAGAGTCTCTCTGCTGTTGAAGTTTCAATAGCTCATCTCCTTGCTCCCTTAGCTTGATTATCTCTCCAGACTTTTGCAAGTATTGCTTGTCATTGCCATAATACTCATAAGCTACGATTTGTTTCCACAAAAGTGCTTTCTCGTTTTCGTAGGATACATATCGCTGATAGTACTCCTTCTCCTTTCTAAGTTTTTCAAGATGAGGGTTGATTTCCTAGATTAGAATATTAGTGAGCTCATCAACCTTTGCCTACTTCTTACTAATAGTCTTGAGTGAAACGAGTTTTCTATTTTCGTAAAGTGAAGTACCGCTAGCTTCCTCAATTAAAGAAAGCAAGTCCTGCGGTTTCATGTTGATAACTTGGGTGATTCTGCCTTGCATAATGAGAAAGTGTGGGTTGTTGACGTTGAGGGAGATGCTCATAAACATCTGCTTAATCTTATCTGCGGTCTCTACTTTCCCATTTAAAATATATTTGCTCTTGCCCTCTGCAATTTATCTAGAAATCACTATCTCAGGATAGTCTCTCAGCATCTCTGGTCCTTTTCTCTTAGAATTGTCAAACCTTATAGTAACCATAGCCTTACTGACACCTGCATTTCCTTGTTTGTAGATAAGTTCTTGCAGATTTTAAACTCTGACATGCTGCAAAGATGAAATACCCAGCACAAAACATATTGCGTCTAGGATGTTGGATTTTCCAGACCCATTAAGTCCAGTGATTGCATTGAACTGAGGATCAAGTTGGGTCAATTTTGTTGTGGTAGGGTAAGATTTAAATCCCTCCAAAGTAATCTCGATAATGTGCATTCGATTTAAATTTAACTAGTAATTATGAAAGGAGATTTTGAATTAGTTGTTGCGAATGCTGAATTTAAATGTTTAACTCTTCTAAGAATTTATATACAGAGAAGGTGAAATTTGATTATGAATTAATTGTTTCTCTTCTTTGAATAAGCTATCACATTATAATTAAGAGATTATAGAAGTATAATTATAACAAACTAGAATTGGAATGGAGTCGCTGGCAGGTAGAAAAACTAAAAATTCTAAACTCCCCAACGCTGGTCTCTCTAACGCTCCTGCTACTGCAAGCATGGGTTAGAAAACAAACCAGCCAAAGGCTTTGTAAAATCAGAAAAGCAACAACCCTCCATCATAAAGCTAAGCTGAAAATTTTTATAACAATTTACTCATCCATTTAGGGAAATTTGTATGATTAAATTATATTTTCTATAAATTTAAATCGGTACTTGTCTAGTCAGGCAAAGGATGAAAAGGAGGTTTAAAAGGGGCCTAATTTAGGAGGTTAACAGTCTTTGACTGGCACCGTAAAATATAGCTCAGGATTCCAAGACAAGAATAACTCTTAGGGAGCTAAAGAGATATAGTTCATAATTATATTTGTTTATAGATGTGTAAGTGTGTATTCATTAATTGTAGCACGATTTAATAATATATTTAGCTCTTAAGTCTTAGACTTAAAGGATCAGTAGTGACTTCATAAACTCTCATCCACCCTATATAATATCTTAATTTAAACTCTTCTAATCTTCAACAGCAAGTGCTGATGGGAGGAACGAACGTATCAACTGCTAAAAATAGCGGAGCCATCTCAAACCAATTGGCATCAAGTTTACTTACAGCAAGCAGCAATAACCAAACCAACGAGTAATTATCAACTACTACAAATAATCAGATCTCAAATTTAAAGACTAAAGGAAACAAGCAACAAAAAAAGCCAGATGCTTCTAAGAATACCTCATTACTTGAAAAGCAGCTTTAAAAATATTTAAATCTCTTCTGACTCATTAATTTAAGCTTTAAAGGAAAAATTAAGGTTAAGAAAAAGATAGGATTGACTTTAAAATATAGAATGCTAACAGTGAACTTAATGTCTCCAAGCATTAATCTATATTCTTTGTTACTTAGTTTCTTTAAGCATTTAGAAGGAGAAAATGAAGTTCTATAAGCTGATAGCAACGAAAGAGTGATTCTTCAAAGCAAGACTATGAATCAGTTTGCAAATTCTGTAACAAGGGATAGTCAACAAAGAGCAGAGGCAATTCCCCTTAACAGATAGAAGTAGAACAGTCTTGCTACAGAAAGTTTAGCTTCAAATGTCCAATAAGACTCTCTAAATTTCAATAATCCTTAGGGTGGAGATAATGAAAGTGGACAAGAGGAAAATCTTTCGAAACAAAGAGCCAGAGATGCATCTGATGCAAGCCAAGAAGATGAGAAGGAGAGCAGCTCTCTTCAGCAGGTATCTCATCAAGAAAGGTAAGTATTTTCAAACTCATTTAAATTTAGTGACGAGGAGAGTAACTCACACTTAAATCCTTTTGCCAAAAAAAAGAAACGGCTACTAAGTAATTCAGCTGCAAGATAAAAAGAGAATAGTCAAGGAAATTAAGACATTTCCTTAGTTTCTCTTCACATCATAGGTTAATTAATTGAATGTGTCCAATGACGATACAAATTCAAAATAGAGCGAGGGGAATAGTAGTGGGTAAGTGGTCAGAAGTACAAACAATGAGGATGAGGAGGAGGGAAGTGGCTCAGACTTTTCAGCTAAGGATGGTTCTCCACCTGATTATCACAAAAATAAGTAGGACAATCTTAAAGGCGTTAAGAACTTTTACCTTGCTGGGAAAGGAGGAACGGGAACTGCAAGTTTAGCTGAGCTCCACAAGTATCGAGGGAGAGACGAACGGAATTTCGGATCGGATGATTTGAGTATCAATAGTCCTTAGCTACTTAAAGAGTTCAATATGCTTAAGAACAATGACAAATAAAGTTTAAAGAGCGTTTCTTGTATTTACTCACATCATTATTTTTATACCTAGTACCTCCTCCTGAGGATTTAATAGCTAAGACTAATTTCATAGTTGAGCCGATAAGAACTGGAGCACCCATCAGCTTTGTGTAATATTTCAAAATATATCATGCTTTATATTAGAAAGACAGATAAAATTAATTCAAAGCCATCGTATGCATTTTTTGAAATTAGACAGATGATCTTAAAGGGGGTGAGAGATCAAAAGAGCTGATGAATGAAGTAAGTTTATAAAAGAAAAGATAGAATGGGATATCCTCAGGAGACTCCGTCTCAGACCCATCATCTCTTGCAGGAGGTAATCAGCAAACAAGATCAGGACTTCGCTATCTCGCAGAAGAGATAGTCAAGCACGACAAAGAAGGCAAGATTGTCTATTGTAGGTTTGGTAAATAGTACATAGTCAATCTTGAAAAGCAGCTCAACTCTATTCTGAATATTTTATAATGGTGATGATGAATATCGGAGCAGGGGGTACTGGATCAGGAGTTACAGGGAATAATGCTTAGCTAAGCCAAGCTATAAAATCCGCGACTTACCTAATTAACATCAAGAAACTCATAAAAGAACACAATATTGACACAGAGTATAATAACTTTGAAAAACTGAGGACCAAGTCTAATGTAGTATCATTGATGATTTTATAGATGCTAAAAAGATTTTGTGTAGTAAACAAGCAGAATGATAGTGGTCCAGCTCTCCCTTATTACACTCTATCTTCTGAAACCGATAAAACTTTGCTCTTCGAAAGTAGATTTGAATCTGGAAACTTGCTATGTGCAACGAAGATATCAGATTGTGAGTATGATCTTGTTCTACAGAACGATATAAACACGAATGGACACACTCAATGGTATTTCTTTAGAATTAGTAATGCCACTAAGGGACTGAGAGTTAAGTTCAACATAAAAAATACTTATGAAAATGAATATAACTGTTCAACATCTTGAATTTGGCTAAGACTGATTCGCTTTATAATGAGGGTATGAAGATTTTAGCATTTTCGAGCAACCTCAAGAAAAATTAAGGCCTGGGCTGGCATAGAGTAAACTTTATTTTTTCATTTTACATTAAAATATCCTCTTTCTTTATTCCTAAAGTTTAGGATATGAAATAGGTTACTATTAAAATGCGTATAGACGAGAGAATATGAGACAAGCTCGTTACTATTATACATTTTCATTCTCACATTAATTCGAGGGTGAAGATGGAGATTAGGTGTACTTCGCTCACTGCTTCCCCTACACCTACTCTGATCTTTAAGATGACCTATCTAGAATTGAAAAAGATTCCTATACACCCTAATTTTACTTTTTTGCTCTTCTTAAATTTATACACAGAACTTCTTCTACAGAAGCACACTTTGTAGAACTCTGGCTGGAAATAAATGTGAGTATATTACAATAACAAGCAAGGAAAGAGACCCATTAAATAAAGCTCCCGCCTAACTTAATAGCGAGGGAAAACTTAAATTATATTTCTTATTTTTTAAACCAGTAAACTAGAAAATGGGAGTTGTCCTGAGCGCTAGAGTTCATCCTGGTGAGTCAAATATTTTTCCCTCTATTTTGATTCTATAATTTTACTTCTATCGATTTATTAAATGCATCTTGGATGATGAAAGGGCTAATAGACTTTTTGGTTAGCAATGCTCCTGAAGCTAGAGTGTTAAGAGAAAAGTTTGTGTTTAAAATTGTGCCAATGATAAATCCAGATGGAGTTATAAACGGGAACTATAGATGCTCTCTGTGTGGTTCTGATCTCAACAGAAGATGGAAGACTCCGAGTAAAGTTCTTCATCCTGTGGTATTTTCAATTAAAAGAATGGTGAAAGCATTTTCCAAAGAGAGAGATATCGCCCTTTATTGCGACTTTCATGGTCATTCGAGGCGCAAGAACATCTTTATGTATGGTAATAACTATGCTGATAAGCCAGATGCCACAAGACTATACCCGTTTATTCTCTCAAAAATCTGTGACTATTTCAGTTTCGAGTATTCTCGTTTCAATATGCATAAATCTCCATTCAATTTTTAAATGAGGAGGTAAATAATTTATCTAAAGAAGCAACAGCGAGAATAGCCATGTGGAAAGAACTTAAAATACCCACTATCTATACTCTTGAAGCCAGTTTCTCAGGTGCTGATAAGGGAGTGCTGAAAGATCAACATTTCTCAACTGAGCATCTTATGAACTGTGGGAAGAAAATTCTTGAGGCACTAATCATCTATTGTAAGATAGATTAATCAATATATACATATGAAATGAATAACCAATTATCTTATCTGATAGATGTGCAAGCGACCTTGAATGAAATATCGATGAGATACAAGAGCAAGCAAGTTTAAAATGAGGAGGAAGAACAAAAATCTGAGCCAGCATCACCCAAAGACTACTGCTAAATCAATATTGACTCACTTTAGAAGGAACTAAAACTTTTAAAGTACCTTTACTTGATAAATATATATTTTAAATTGCTTTACAAGACAATAAAGAGTTGGTTAAAATGACTGAGGGCAAAGAAGGAGGTGAGGAAGGCAGTTCAGGCTCAGACAGTGATCCTAGTGAGGATAATTTAGAGGAAGAAGAAATGGCCAAGATAGTACCCATAAAAGTTAAAAAGAAGAAAGTTGACCAAAGAAGGAAGCTAACTGATACAAGAGCTCTCAAAAAGAAAATGTAAGTTCATAAAGCTTGCAATGAATCAATGAATAACTATCTTATAGTGAGGAACCCGCCATATCTCCAGCAAAGAAGCCTCAGAAGCCAGTTTAGAGATCTCCTGTGAAAAAGATTTTGTAAAATACTTCCTTGCGTTTATAAATTCATTTAGCAATTACTCTAATCCTCTCTACGATAGGCTTAAGCTTAGATAGATGAAGAAGATAGAAATGATTGATGCTTGGACTTAGACCTCTGATAGAGGTTCAGACAACGAAGAAGCCAAGAAACTAAGAAGAACTGGATCCCAGGCTAGAACTTCAGTTTAAGGAGAAGTAAAGGACACAGCAAGTCTTTTAATAAAAAAGTAGGAATATCAATACATAAGTTCCTCATTGCCGAGCTAGAAGCATACTTCAGGATTGCTTATTACTACACCAAGTGAACCTCAAACTTCTATTTCCGATTTCTCAGATCCTTTGAAAGCAGCAAATATAGAAGAAGGATCTCGACTTGAAATTCTAAAGTAGAAGAATCAGGTGCTTCTAAATTCCTCTCAGAAGTTGATTTCAGTTCAAGATATGAGTTCTTCTCCCTAACCTCAAATAAGAATCAGGAAAGATAAATAGCAAGCCATTGCAGCTAGTTTGTCTAAATTTGAAGAGAAACTGATCAGCTAGAACTAAAATTCTCCCAATAAGAGTTCATCTAATGTAAAGCCTTCCCAAGAGAGCAGTGAGTTAAAGCCAAGCACTTTCAGTAGCTAAAGAAGAGTAATGGGTGGAGGTGGAGTAGTGGAAGATTTTCAAAGAGTTGAAAACAATAATATCAATTGGAGCTAGCAAGAATCAAGTAGTAAATTGCAGTTTATAAGCTTCGATGATACTGAAGAAAACTCGAAAAATGTCAAGACTAATTACAAAAATGAAAATATATGTTTATCGACTTTAAATTTGACTCCAAAGGAAAAGTTGCCAAATTATTTTACCTCACTTAGACTTTTATAAAACATGTATGGTCATAGCCACAGCTATAACGTGAGCTAAGTAAAAGACTCTCAGAACTAGTAGATCTCAATAAACTCTCTTGGACTTTCTCATAACCTGAGTATGAATCTTTAGAAGGTTTAGTTTTCAAACTCAGGACTCTCTAATGAACTCCTGAAACTTTCAAGCAATCATAACCACTCTTCAAACTCAGAATTGTATTTATAATTTTAGAAAGCCTTTAATCGAGACTTCTCAATAGGACTTAAAATCCAGCTGCTCAAGGTAACATAGTTACAAGTGAAATTAGTAGCGTACCAACTCATATAAGGCACTATAGTTCAGAAAATTTCGGAGGCTTGGGAATGCATAATGCACTCTCATCTCGGGATATCAAAGATTAAATTTTAAAAATTAGTATTTTTTGTGACATTAATATTTTAAGAGACTTCGAATTAGTTGCACATCACAACGGGCGGTCATATTCTGTCAAATATAAACCACCTCTCACACAATTTGTACACTAACCACCCTAGTCAATCCTTAGGCATACCGATTCCTTCGAGCATTCCATCAGAGTAGAATAAATATGGCCTTATTATAGATTAATATTTTAGTAAATGAGTAGATGATATCTCTGACTGCGGTTGTTTCACCCAAATCTCAATCCTAAATGCGAAGAGGGAAGCAAAACATCGTTGGGACAGTCAAGCACACAACTCAACGAATAAATAACATTCTCTCTATTCAGTAGTAGAACTAATAACTTGCTCAAAATTAACAAGCTATTGAGGACATGAACTAATAACCTTTAAGTTTATGAGGTTTAATTAAACTTGTGATTTTTATAAACCAAAAGGAGTTATGAACACTTAAAACAACAGTAATGGATCGTAAAACCAAAACATGCTACAAATGTTCCAATCTCAAAACTCAAATATAGCTGCTGCTAATGGCTCAACATCATTTTCCATGAGTTAGGTCAATCAGCAAAGACTGCTAATTGCAGATCGTAGTTAGAATAATAGAGTTATATGCATATAATGAACTGACTAAGAATTAAATTCTTTTTTACTAATGAGTTAGCAACATGCTATCATCTAGCAGTAACTAGAAACGTCTCCCTCGAATAAATGAAACACAAAGAATGAGCCAGAAGAATACAATCGAAGAAAATACCACGCATAATATGAGTCAAAGTAACACTAACAACACTAACACTTCAAATAATCTTTCCCTTTCTCAGTAGCAAGCTAAGAATCTTTCAGCTGCTAAGGCATAATCAGTTTATAATTTTTTTTAATTTTAAGCTGTAAATTTTATTCAGCTTACAAGTATGCTTTAAACGCTCAAGCTCAGCAGTAACTGGTAAGAAATAGCAACATCTATAGTATCTAGCAGTCTCTAATTAAGAATTATGGAGGAGCAAGCACCACGGGTGCCCCAACTACCTCTGGAACGTCTGGAACAGCCTCTCAACAATAAATTTAACTTTATAAATAGTTGTTTAAACAAGTTGAGTCCTCCCTCTATCCCATAAATCCCTAGCACTTCGCAAAGAGTCTGGATAGAAACTCTAATATTTTAAGCAGAGGCCCTGCCTCCAACACCTCATACGCACCTTTGCAAATTAATTAACCTTGTTTATTCAGTATAAAAGCAAAGTTAGTCGGGAGGTGGTGGCCTTTCCTTCTCAGGCTAAATTTCCCAAAACTAGCAAAATAATAAGAGTTCTTCTTAGGCATAGTAGCAAATTTAAACATAATAATCCTCTAATTAAAACATTGCTATTTAAATTTAGCTTCAAAATGTAAAGATGAGAAGCAGTTTGCATGAAAATTAAAATTCAGTTGGAGGTCTTGGTGGTGGCTAAAGTAGTCAAGTCTATCAGCAAGCAAGAAGTTAAGTATCTAAGTAAAGATAACTTTGACAAATTTTATAATAAAAATAAGCAGTTTGAATTAAATAACTATAGCAGATTCTACAAAATCTATATAATAGAATTATGTAAGTGGAGTTAATGATGAGGTAAGATGTATTACTTTGAAATTTGGGGGGGGGGGGACGGAAGTGCACCTCCCCCCCTTTATATGGTCAAAATA